>JBCAUA010439510.1:0-17705 GCA_038406235.1 Peronia verruculata | reverse complement strand
TGTCAGTATTAGCTAAATGAGGGTTTGTTTGACGCCCACATGTGATCAACGAATTTTGTGTGAATGCTTCGCGGCAGCCCTAGGACCAGGAGGCTGTAGCTAGGGGCAGGCCTAGGATAGAATGAGTTAAATAATAATAAATAGCATTAATTATATACTGCCTATCCGGTGCACAGTATGGGTTCTAAGTGTTTTATAATCAGTTACTATTACAGAAATATTCCAATTACATGCTCTCAAAAGAGCAACAAGAGAAATGAAAAAGAAGAAGGAGAACAAATCTTCTCCCACCATTGGAAGCAATCACTTAAATCTTCATGAAGAGAAGAATAAGTCAAAAATGAATTATCCACTTTGCTTCAGAAGGCATCACATAAAATGGGTAAAATTTTACTAAATAAATGAGGTTTAAGTATATTCTCTAGAACTGTTGCACTCATAGCAAAATAAAGTGGTTTGCTGTGGCAACAGACCCATCTCTGATTGTTCCTCATGTTCCACAATGGTCTGTAGTGTCACCAAGTTGTAGTAAGCTTCCTTCTTTTCCATCAGCTCTGCATGCTTGCCCTTTTCCACCAGTTGCCCAGCATCCATCACATAAATAATATTAGCATCTTGAATAGTGGACAGCCGATGAGCAACTACCACTGTCGTCCTTCCTCTTCGAGCCTGTGATGAACAAATGTATGGACTGACTGTTATATCAGTGATAAACATGTTATCACTACTCAATGGTAATGGCATAAGTAATTTTGAGGTTTTATGAGAAACTAGTTGACAACACAAGTCACTGGCTCAAATAAAATTTTAGTTCTGATGAGTTGATATATTACTACTGGCACATATCTCTTTTAATGATATCTGACAGATCTAATTCCAAGGACAGCCATGGGACATCAGCTACATTTTGGCACAGATCTGACTTATGCTGTTATCTTGAAGCAGAGATGATAATATGATTCAATATGTCACATCCCTGGGATGCTAATTTCATCCTAAATAACAATGCCTCTTCTTAAATCAATGGTTTGTCCCCATTTCCTTAATGCCATACAATAAAGTAAAGTTGATCTCTGTGAACATGACAGACAAAGTAGTCTTGACCATCTCCCCCTGCATGGCGGAGTTAGCATGCAAGCTCTGCCATAGCTGTGTAGTTCTCAGTTTGCATTGCACAGTCTACCTCATTAGAAATGTATACTAGGATTATGGTACATTTGTAGTGCTATCATAAATATCCTTATGGCTTTTTCATATGCTTCTATGGCTTATTTTGCAATCTGACTCAATGCGATGCTAACACTATTTAAGACTTTTCAAATATCAAACTGCATGGCACGAATAATGTCAGCAGGGGAAAAGTTGAACATAAAGTAGAAATGAAGAAAAGTGGATCTTACATAAACATGCAGGAAAACAACCCTCAAACACATAACCTGATCAAAACATAACTGAAACTGCTGTAGAGAGTTGATTGCTCTCTAGCATGGGCCCCTAATGACAATGACATGGCAACAGTAGCTAAAAACAATAATGAAGTTTATGCTATTGTCTTTTCCCTGCAGTTCATCTATTGACCTATCAGTTCCACAATCTACCTTGTCCAGAGCAGCTTGCACAATTCCCTCAGACTCTGAGTCCAGGGCAGAAGTTGCTTCATCCAGGAGCAAGATCTTTGGGTCCCTGACCAGAGCTCGGGCAATGGCCACTCTCTGCTTCTGACCACCAGACAGCTGGGCACCTCGCTCTCCCACAAGTGTGTCATAGCCCTGTGGAAATAGCCAGACTATATCACTGCATTGACAAATACTTTCTCACTTTTGTACTTCATTCCTCTGAGGCTTGTAACATAGGTAACTTTTTATTCCCATCCTCTGCAACTTGTTCCTCACCGGAGGCAACACTTGTTCTCATTGCTCTATACCATCACAAACAATTAATTCTTATTATCAAAGTTGGCGCAGAAACTATAACGATTCCCGTTACAAAAATATTACATGATGAATACACTTATGTCTTGGTCAAAATACCTGACAGCCTTTATCAACTTTATTTCAATCCTGCAAATCTTGCACAACAGTGACCAAAAAAAAACAAAAAAACCCACCACCACCAAAAAGCAAACAAATAAACAAGAAACTGTAAAGACTGATCTGAAATTTTGAAGTTTAAGAATAGCTTAACTTTATTTGTCAACCAAAAATCAGCAGAAATTCATATATTGACTTTGGAACAATTTCTCAGATGAGTTCCATGTGAGCTCCCTAAAGATCAGTCCAACTGACTTACATAAAAGCCACATAGTGAACAATACATTTGAGAACTGTTTATCATATGTCTTAAATTATTTAATAAATCAATTTGTTGCATTAATACAATAATATGCAGTTTGAAATATCAGGCTGAGGTAGATCAAAATTTCCCATAACAATCATTTTGTTTCCCCATACTGAAATATTCATTTTATTCTTACTTGTGGTAAATCTGATATGAAGCTGTGAGCATTAGCCATCTTGGCAGCATCCTCAATCTGCTGACTGCTGATGCCAGGTTGTCCTAGGGCAATGTTTTGTGCAATACTCATGCCAAACAATATGGGCTCCTGGGAAACGACGCCAATATTTCCTCGCAGCCAGTGAATATTCAGCTCTTTGATATCAACACCATCTAGAAGTATCTGGGAACCAAAGCAGACAGCCACCAGGTGACCATTTCAGTGCTACACAAAAGTTTGCAGTCTTGTACTAAGCATCAGCAGAAGAATCAGTCTCCTTCACTCTGTCCACTGCTACCCCAGCCCACATATAGTCTTACCCACCTCAAACCAACTGGCACCCATCTTTTACTTTTCCACAAACAATTTGTGGTAATGATTATTATTCAGTATTATTAATTAATTGTTACACGAGGAAGCAAATTCTAAGCCCAATTCAGGCTCTCATCTGCTAATCATCAGTTTGTGGCCTCTATTAAAAACTTCTGCAAATAGATGCAGAATGCTAGCCACTGGTTAGAGGTTCGGGATCAAAGAGAGAAAAGGGTGGTTGATGGTGGGCTGACCATGGACATACTACATATTATTTCCCATACCCAAGAGACCAATATCTGGACACACCTCAGGCCAGTGATGGCAGTGAGGTGATTAAGGGCTAGAAGAAAGATAAAGATAAAATGAATCATGTTTTTCAAAGTATTTAAATTTTCTCACCTCTCTCCAAATATCATTGTTAAAATGCAGCCTAGACACTACTTTCTCTGCCATCTTTCAATACAAATGTAATGTCATTCTCTTTTACATGTCTCATTCACCTTGCCACTCTGATGAAATTGTGGACATTTATCAAGTTTGTAAAAAATGACCAAAGTCAGCTTGTGAAATATCTGACATTTTCAAAAGAAACTTCATCAACACTGTTCATTTTCATGTCTTGCTCTTGTCATCAGTTATCGTCTATGCCAAAATAGAGCAGAGAGCTAGCGGTATTCAGTCAATGTACCTATAAGAAACATTAATAATGATTTGATGCAACTGCCAAGATAGAAGCTCACAGGTGGCTGAAAGGTGAAATGAGAACATATGTATTTGTTTAAGACTTGGGTGTGGCACAAATAATTGCTTCTCTGAGACTCACCAGAGCAAAACTCTTGGTAAGATTCAGCAAGGGAAGTGCCCAAAAGGGGCATCTTTACAGGCCATTATTTCTGAATGAAATTAATTCTAAACTCAATAAACTGATTTATTGGAAAAATATAGAAATAATCTATTTAAAAAACAGTTGGATACTAAGCAAGTTTTAATTAATCATTAATACTGAGTAACATTTTCTGCTCAAATGTAAATATATGTGACAGATAAAAAAAAAAAAGATATATTAACTTATTGCACTAATCATGATAATTTACAGATTATGGGCCAGAGCAAAAGTCAGAGGAAAAAATCAATATCTTGCACACACTGCATGTGCACTGGGCTGAACAAGCAAACTTGCTCACCTGACCATTGTCAGGATCATAAAATCTCTGGATCAGATTGACAATGGTGGATTTGCCGCAGCCGCTCGCTCCTACTAAAGCCACTGTCTGTCCAGGCTCAATGTCCAGGGAATAGTCTTTTAGAACCTTCAGTAGATATAGAATGAAAAAAACACTAGACCATGGCAATTTTAGACAAGATAAGATAAGATAAACTTTACTTGTCGAAAGAAAAATTCATTTCACAATTGATATATGTATGCATGTGACAAACATTCACAGTCATGTACAGACAGACATAGATATCATTAAAAGCATCAGAAAAGGACACTCAAGAATACTGTATAACTTGATAAGCATATGACTGATAGCCAAACCGAATATCTGTATCGCTTTGGATTAGTTCCTACATGTAACAAACCATCTAAAACAAATTCTATCCAAAGCTAATGATAAGAGTAGCTTTTAATGTGCAAACAAAGCTTCCTTAAAGTCTGACTAACATTCCTCAGCATCTATACATATTGTGCATATACATATATTTAATTTTGCAATAAAGTGAATTCAAGTTTCATTTATATGGCATGATGGTTCAGTAAAACTTTGAAAACCTTGACATATCAAAACCAATAGGATGTGAAAAAAATCATTAAAAAAAACTGACACAATGAGAGTTTGAAAACTTTTCTCCTCAATGCTTCCAGTTCTTGCACATTTTCTTGTATTTGCACAAGCAAAGCTCAATTAATTACTACAGACAAAGATATGAGCACAGTAAACATTGGTATGGATACATTCTCTTCAGACAGTAACTTGCCTTGACATCTTTGCGTGTTGGGTAAGCAAATTCCACATTTCGGAACTGAATGAAACCTTTGACTGATGATGGTTTCTGACCTCCGGGATCTGAGGAGTTGATTTCTGGATCCTGGTAAAACACACATGAGCATCATATCATTTATGTCTCTTTTCACATCTGATTAGTACATGTACATTGGAATTAGCAATTTCTATGAAAAACAACAAAAAACAGCAACAGAATGCAGCAAACGTTTCCATGCAAACAGCAAAAGAATTTGTCACCTCTGGATTATGTCCTCATTTAGTGACTTTAGATAAATTATATATATTATCTTAGGAGTCATGTAGACATCACTTTATAGCTTCTCCAACATTCTAACAAAGCCCACAGGGGATCCATGTCTAACACAGTCAATGGTTAAAAAATACATCCTCATGCTAAAATTTCAATTTTTATTTACAGTTCAGGATAATGTGAGAAGATGACAACAATGAATTTGCTTCTTAGCTATAACATTTACAGTAATACATCATGGCAATGGAAATAATTATTATGTAAGCAGTAAAAATTCAATTTTTTTTTCTTTGTGATACAGAACCTTGGTTGATATGGCACTGTCAAATATTACCCTGAAATTGTCTCCAATGTCAATCCCACGTGACTCTTCTGTACTGTCATAGTTAAATTCCAGTAGATTTACAATGTCCACTTATGCATGAGACAATTCTATGCTGATATTGAGAAATTCTTCTCACCAAACTTGCCTGACAAAAACTATCACACAACCAGGTGACAGGAGTTAGATGTCATTTTCTTTCTATTTATACAGCTCTTGGAGTCTATGGAAAGGGAAACCAATGTACTTTATCTTTGAGAAAAAATATTTAACCTTTTGACTACCAGCATTTTTCCTACTAAAATATTAATACATTATTTCAAATCATGACAATGTGCTCAATGGGCTCTGGTGAAATCAAAATCTCTTGTTATGATTATAAATATTTTGGCTTACAAAATTGACAATCATATAGCCACAGAGGAGAAAATGGGATGGAGTTGTGGGGCTTCTGATACTGAAAGAGTTAAGTAGATTTAATTATTTCTGTGTCAAAGTTTCACACTCAAAGCTTATTCCTATGAACCCATGGTAAGTAAAATCCGATTTTCTCACTAAAGCATCTTTGGTCTGAGACACATGTCATATGACTAGTATAGTGTCTGTTACAATACATATATCGGCTTACATCTTTAAGGATATCATGGACTGTTCCCCCAGCCCCTTTGGCTGTCAGCAGAGCTGTGATGTGTGGCGAGGCACTGCCAAGAGCAAATGACCCAGCCATGACACAGAAGAAGACAGACAGGACTGTGCCAGGTGACATCCCATCAGAGCCATTGCTGTTGTTGTAGTCATCCACAAGGGTGGAGCCAAACCTGCGGACATGGAGATAACAAATATATTTGAGATTTGTGTCAAAGAATCAGCATACAAAGATGAACATACAGGCAATACACAAAAAGAGGGACAGAAAAGCATATTTTTACAGAAATTACTTTTTTTTTTTCTTTTCTATGTCAGTTGCATAGCAGACCTGTAACTTTTATTTGATACCAAGATGAACTACTGCAAGCATTTTTTTTGGTGAAAAAAGAGGACAAAGATTGTGGAACTATATCTTACAATAAAATCACCCATTCTTGTTCAGAGGCAGTTTTGATGCCAATACTCTGGGAAGAAAATTCCCCACCAACTGATCTTATACATAAGCCTGCATGCTCACTGTGAACTTTGGGCCACTAAGGTCTTTGTAATTGTCAGTAACACTTTCCAGTGTTTCTAAACTTTTCTACCAAAAGTGTGATCATATGCAGATGGGGAATTTTTCGTTGCAAAATATAGTTCCACAATGTTTTTCCTTTTTCCACCAAAACATGCTTTCAGTAGTACATCTTGATATCAGATATAGATGTGCCAAGCAACTCACCTGAAAAAGAGAGGATATAATATTTTCTCTCAAAAATATGAGTCACCATCTTTGACCCTGTTTCTGTGCATCACTTTATACACTTTTTTGCTATATTTCATCAATATATTACATGTTCAGTATAACTATTTTGTTCTCTCCTGGATGACTTTGTTTCATATTTTGATCAATACCTCTCCATTGATGAGTACATGTCATACTTCACTATGAATAGAGTATGCATATGATAGAGGACAGTTTCAATAAAAAAGAGAAAAAAAAAAAAAAACAGGACCTGAAAAATTCTCTAACAAATGGGAATGTGGACAAGATCTCAATAGTTCATTGGAGGAAAAGTGTAAATCTCTAAAAAAAAGCAACAACAAGAATCTCACTGAAATACATTAATGTCAAAATCTTGGACAACCTCAGGAAACAAATGTACTGAAACTTAGAGCAAACTTGTATCCAAGAAAAAGAATAACAATGATAATTCATTATCTTTAGAAATTTAGCATGGTTGACTAAAACTTCCAGCATAGCCACACCTTCCCCGTCCCAAGTGCATCTTGAGTTAGGGGGGATACAACAAAGACGTTTTTGTGATTATAGGACAAAAGGGTAGGTGGAGACAAATTTATTTGTTATAGATGATCAAACATTGTAGGCATAACCTTCCAAAAACTTAACAAAAAATCAGATATTGCAAAATGCCATAACTCCTGATGTTCAATGTTAGAATCCTGAGACAGAGTGTAAAATGTCCACAATGACTTGATGTTTCAGGCTTGCACAAATGTCCCAGTCTGACCAGCTCTAATTGCCACATGCCATCCTTGCTATGCTTCAAACATAGTACTAGTCATTTTGAGCACTTTTAAGATAGAGAAAAATACTTATTACAGCATATTATTTGCTGAGTTACACCATTATGACTACCCTGATTAATACTCAATTTCATTCACATATTTGTTTGTAAATATGCAACAATATAGCTCTCATGTTCACGAATGCTATAGGACATTAACTACAGTTTGACATAAGTCTACAGTGACAGTGTGTCTTTGTGTTGTTAGAGGTCAGAGTTCATTCTCATTGCTGAACCTACCAGAAGGCTAATCCATAGGCACAGAACATGATGAGCAGCAGGCTTCCAACACTTAACCCTGAGAAGATGGATTTTCGCACACCAAGTTTTCTGGACTCCATCAAAGCAGCTCCATACCTGTGGGAAAAAAAAAAAAAAGCAACATGTCATCTTCAGGAATATCTTCTTTGCACAGCTATCATTGCAGCGTCATGACTTCTATCTGGAAAATATGGATAAGATGTAAAACCTGTCCTGCAATCTGCTCATTTCAAACTGTGGACATGTAAATTCTTAATCTACAGAAAACTATTTGTTTTAACTGCCATTTTGATTCAACAAAAATTTCTCTAGATAAACAGATAAGTATGCCATTGTACATAGTTTTATTTTATGTATTTTTTCTGTTTGCATCTTACATTTTTCTTTGCTAAAATTTGAAAATTTTATCTTGTCACGTTTTTCTTTTGTCTGTGTGTTTTTTGGTAATGCTTGAGCCTATTGTTTGTTACTTGTTTGTATTGACATACTGGATTAATTACTGGTTGGCATCTTGTGTCCTTTTGCTAAAAAAATGGTCATAATTATCTGCTGTTATCATGCTTGAAACATTTCTCATCGCTATCACCATTTAAAAAGAAACAATTAAAAAAAAAAAAAAAGGCAAAGTATTTAATATCAACTGATGAATAATTTCTAGTTACAAATTTCAACTATTTGTCAGACAAAACTGAATAAAACAAACAAAAAATAGGACCTGTTGAATGTCTCAGAGAACTTTCTCAGTGTTAATGCAACAGTTGTAAATTTAAATTTAAAAAAAAAAAAAGTTCTGGGAAAAAAAAAGATTTAACAATTTCTTACTAGAAAAAGTGAACTGTACACCTTACTTTTTCACTTCTCCAGCATGACCATTGAAAGATATGACAGTTCTTATACAAGACAGAACTTCCTCTGCTATAGCTCCTGCTTTGGCATATTTTTGCTGCTCCATTGCACTGTAGGTAGCCATAAACTGAGGAGAGAAGAGAAGATGTTGGCCATGAGTAAATGTATTCATAGACAGAAACATAGCAGAGAGCCAAGAGGATGGACAATAAGCAATATCAAAGAGTGGCCAGCCTTCCCATGTCTCTATCCCAGGTCAGTGACTGACAGAAATTGGGAAAGTTGTTGAAACAAGCATTTTAGTGGTGTCCCAAAGATCTACATGGTTATGACAGCTTGAGTATACAGACAAATTACCACCTACTGTAATTTAGTAAAACTTTGATATCCTAATATAATGACATTTCCTTAGAAGGACAAACTCTCTGAGACATCCATCTGCATGTGGCTGAAAGGTGAAATGAGAGCATAACGAAGGACAAATTTAAGACAGAAATGCTATCAGCTGTCCTGTGTTTGCATTTGCAAAGTTTTTAACATTAAATCAGATTGGATTCAATTCTTGACCTGTGAGAATCCAGTGGATATGTCAATTTCTCAACTGAATGACTAATAACTTTATAATCTGCAGACTATTATAACCATACCTATGTGATGATTCATAGACATTGTTTAGAGATGCTGTGTATATTGTGCATAAAACAATAAATAGCAATAAAATCATCATCCAACAACTAGTAAAGCAGTAATTAAGCTAGAAAAAAAAAATCTGCTGATAAATTTAACTCTCTAATTCTCCATACTCTTCTCTCTTTGTCTCCTCTTCCTCTCTCTCTCATTCACTGACATATCCTTTCTCATCCTCCATCTCTCTCCCACTCTCTTTCTATCTTCTCTCCACTCTTTATTTGTCTGTCTTTCACTCTCTCTCCCTCATTTGCTCTGTGTCTCAAACTTCATCTTGAGATCATAACATAGTGACTTCACACAAACAAATTACTGAATTGATTTCATATCAGATAACACAAGACAGGATGGCTGTTCAGTGACCAAATACTTACCTTGCCTAGGATGGCAGACAAAATGACCAACAGAGGAGTCAGAGACATGATGACCAGGGTCATCTTCCAGCCACGGACAAAACCAATGACAAAACCGGCCACAAACTGGGCAATGAATTGAATAGCCAGGCCAATTTTCTCTCCTGTGCCCTCCTTGATCCGCTCCAGATCACTGGTATGGACAGAAATGATAAGGCTAGATAAATATGGCCAGGTATGGATAGTTAGGATACGCTATGGTTAAGTATGATTGATATTTTTTATTAGAATCAAGTGAAAGGAAACATTCTGTGAGCTGCGGTAAAATCTGGTACCATAAAATAAGATCAAGGCTGCAATGTTGCATGGCAATAAAGTATAAAATGAATCTCCATTTAAAAAAAAAAAAAGCAGGCAAACAGTAAAATCAAATATATTAAGATGGGACACGGTAACTGTAAAATAATATGGCAAGGCTAGATCAAGAAAAGACCAGTAAGATAAGATAGATAAGATAAGATCAGATAAGTTGAAACAAGATAATTTGAGTTAAGCTGAGGGTAGGGTAAGGCAAGGTGGACTGAGTCTGCTATAAGTTAACAGTTTGTCTATGATCTATACATACTGTGATAATGAGCTATTTTTACAATCACCCAAATAATTTTCCTTCTCTAATTATATGAGGTATGAAACATACATTTTAAAGAAGGATACAAACCCTTTTGTGCTCTTTTAACAGAACCACGAGCAGCAAAATTAATTAACATACAAACTAAAAATAATAAAATAATCAGGATCAAAGGCAGAGCTGAGATGGGGGTGCAATGGTTATGGCTAAGGGGTTCGGTGTCTCCTCCTCATAAACAAACTTACATCGGGAGTTTGAAATTTGAATCCTACGGAGGAACAAAAAAGATTAAAGACTAGAATTTGCCTTTTTTTCCCCTCAGTGACTAAACGGTCCTTTGGCTTCCTGGTAGGGAAGCCTGAGATCTAACCTTCTCTGATAAAGGTGAATATATTTCGGAGGTCCCACGTGTGTGTTGTATACGTCAAAAACCCCTAGACAGTTAAAAATCTCTTGAGGAATAAACGGAGAAGCCACTATCCCGGTAAAATTTGTAACTTCCAGATTTCTACCCATAGCAAAACAGAACACCCACTTAAGGCCAAGATACCTTTAACTTCTAAGGATTGAAAGGCCACATATAAAAAAAAAAAAGGAGGGTGGGGGGCTTGAGATAGTCAAATCCGAGATAACCTCCCGCAGGAGGTTGAAAAGCAAAGTAGATACCAAAATAGCCCATTAATAACTGTAGTTGAAAGGCCAAAACCTAAAGAACAATGGTGACATGAAGAAAGCACTTTCATCATATGACTGTTTTGGACGTCTCCTTCGAAAATGTTTCAAGTAAAATGCACATTTGTTTTCTTTCTTTTTTGTTTGTGTTGGGGTTTAACGGCATGACAGGCCAGCAAAAAATCGTTCATTCCGGTGATGGATAAAGTGTAAGCTGCATTGATTCTCAACTTTGTATGACAACAAAACATAATATTTGTAAATTGACGCAACACTCATCTGCAGAAGAAGAAGAAGAAGAAGAGAGAAAGAGAGAGAATCACTACTTACTCAGCCAATCTCGTAGTCAATTCACCACTTTGTTTAGTATCATACCAGCCAATGTTCTGTCGCAACAACGCCTTGAAGAATTCTTTTCGCAGCCGAAAAGTTTGCCTCTCACCAGCAATGTTCAGGAAAGCCATCTGAGAAAACAATGCCTTTGAGTCTTAACATAATAACAGTATTCAGTTTATGTATGTTATTTGCTTTTTTTAATTGTTTAGTTTTTTGCCGGTTGGGCAGTCTTTTTCTATTTTATTAAACAGTATTTAGTTACACAAGATCATCTGGGAAAACACTTTGAGTCATATGGAAAAAAAAAACTCCACTGTCTCTATAGAAAAGATAACTGGAAAAGTTGTCACTGGGTCATAACAAAACGGGATGTTCAGACTGCAAATCTGACAAAAACATTGCCACAGAAAGAGATGCCAATTCTCGTACAAGTGCTTATTTTGGCTGCGTTTTTAATTCTGTCCATGCTGTGGAACACATATAGGATATTCCTGATCTTACAGCAATTCGTAAAAGGAATTACTTAACCCTCTATCACCCAATGTAGCATATATGCTACACAGGTTCTGGGAGCGGTAGCTTGAACACTAAAGAGATCCTGTAATCTAAGAGGTAGTTACTCAGACAGTAAATGTCAGATCTGATCAATAGTCTCTGTTTTCACTGGGTGGACCAGTGGTACCGCAAAGATGGTCAGTCAAGTTTGTAACGTCACTTTGAAAATATGACTTTTGTATCCACCTCCCATATCGTACCAGATGAGTGTAATACTGCCTTTTTTTTTTCAACTAAATGTACTGGAAGTATTTTCCTTTCATTAAATAATTCAGTTTTTGTACAAAAATGCATAAATTTGAGTGCACTTGAGTTCATCAAATTCTCTGTTGCAGAAGTGCAATATTGGTAGTTAAAAGAAAGTTGAATGTATGTTCCAAAATTATAATAACCAATAGTTCATAAACATGTATTATTAAATCCTCAGTCTAATATTTTGTTCATGTTGCATATATGCAACATAGAAAGTGAGATTCAGTTATCACCCAATGTATCACATAATAAATAATTATCATTTTTCCAATATGAATGTGTCTCTGTCTTAGTTAGAGGCAATGAAGCAAGTTTCACTTGAAAAATAATGTTTTTGGTTTTTTTTTGCTGCCAGTGAGTGTGTTTGGGTTATGGAGGGAGGTTGAAAGACGTATATTTATATATAGAAGGTAGTGGAATGCAGTTTACAGGACAATGCCAAAATTTAACTCTGTATCTACTTCGTAACTGGACGTAGGAGATTTTCATCCACAGTCCAGCACGTTTATTCTTCACAGACAGAGTGGAGTGCTTGAAATAATTATAAAATTGCATATTGCATCTTTGGCTAATATACAAAACTGTTTTCAAAATGAAATTCATTCACAACTGTTAAAGACTTTTGCTGCAGTTAAGAACAAAACAAACAGAGAAACAAACAAGCAAGCAAACAAAGAAATAAAACAATTAAACAACAACACCAACAAAGCAACCACAAAAGACACCACCCTTTTTGTGTTCGACATTCCTCTAAATAACATTGCCCCTGCTGGCCCTATAGTTATTGCTAATAGCATAGCACTCCTCCTACTCCCAACATTGCTTCTGATAGCAGGGCCTTTTCTTTTAATAGTACCAGTCCTGTTCCTGATAACAATTTTGTTCTTGCTAATGGTATTGCTCCCGCTAACAGTATTGTTGATTGCAATTTCGTTCCAACAGAATAGCTCCAACTAACAATACTATTGCCCAATGCTGCTAACAGTGATGCCTCTGTTTACAGGTCTCTTTCCGCTAAGTAACAGTATTGTCCCTACCAACAGTAACACCTGTTAATCCGACTGGTACTCCTAACAGCATTGTTCTTGCTGACAGTAGTGGTGTTTGGATGATTTTTTCAAAAGTATTCTTTTTTCCTCCAGACAGGCTCTTCCTTAATCAAATAACAAAAATACATTGAAACGTTCAAAAGGCTTACGTGGGCATAGGTGGCCACACACACGCCCAGGCCGATGTAGATGTACTTGAGGGCAAACTCTGTCATCTCGTCCTCAAAAGCTCCGGTGTCAAAGGTGAAATTGCCCGAGAAATTGCCGGTGATGTTAATGGGCATGCTCCCGTTCTTGTCATCTGTTGTGGGATAAAGGAATTACACGACTTCAGAAATACGCAAAACAACAAACAAACAAAAACAAAAGAAAAAAAAAAAAAGAATAACAAACAAAAGATGAATTCTTCAAATCCGATGGGCTCCCTACACTTACTGCAAACAGAGCCAATAAAACAGATATCTCTCGACAAACTCTTACCTTGAACCCACAAGAGCAACCGAGGGCGCCTCAGATAGACTTGAGAAGAACTAAGTCTACTCATTGATAGAGAGCAAACATGTAGTTTCTAACAACACGTAATAAGCTAAATGAACCAATTATGGTAATATTATATTTGTTTTAAACCTCTGCGTGGTAGGACATGAAACTACTAAACAACTTTTAAGGCTCAACTGATTGAAATTAAATCACAAGCAGTTTTTGACAATAAGCATGTAGATCTACTCCTTACTAAATCAAATACGGCAATAGATTCGCTCTAAATCTTAACATGGCTGGATCTTCGATTATTTTGGTCGTTAAAATCAGATCATGAGCGATGCTAAATGGCGCAAAACATTTGCCCTTTTCAGCATAAAAATTAGGGACAGCACCGCCATGTTTCTTCCTGTTCTATTATTTTATTTATAATTAATACTTAATGAATATGCGTATATTACAATAAAAGTAAACAAACACGCTGACTGTCTGGCATCACGTGACGACGACTCACGGTCGGTATTGGCTAAGCCTTGATGACCATTAGCCTACGTGATCACTGCCAGGTACAGAACAAGTCCATTATAAATGGCCACAACAAATAAAGAAGTTTGAGTTATAAAATAATATGTTTGCAGCCAATCAAAACGAGTCCACTTTCCACCTAAATGAATTGGTACTATCACGTTTAGCCTTAATTCCTTCACTTCATGAAGTGAAACATTTTGAGCTGGCTTAACTGTTTGCGAACTAAAGAGACAGAGGGTGACCTTTCAACATCGGTTAAATTCGGGACAAAGTTGGGCAAAAAATGAACATGTATAATATTCACCCCACGACATCTTGAAATATTTATAATCTGCTCATAAAAGCAGTATTTATTATTTTCTTATCTGAGGATGACTATTTTTTTACTTGTTTGTTTCTTTATTTATTTTTAGTTAATTTTTGCCATATAAAAAGATCTATACCAGACCATCTTCATCACAGTCAATCTCCGATTTCTCAGGTTCGAGTCCAGAGACCTGCGGACTCATTCTGACTGGCCGCTAGACAATAATCAAACAGACAAAGAGACAGAAGTCAATACTAAAAAGCATGAGAAGAGAAAACAAAACGAGTTACTTACAGCTAATAAAAGAGTTGGTCATATCGCCGAAGATGAGGAAGAGTAGTGGCCAGGCAGCTCCGTGACCGGCCGCCATTACCAGGGCCAGTAGGATCAGGAACCGGTCAAGGCATGTAGCGAAGCCAAACTGGGGGAAAACAACAGCCATGAGCTCAAGAGATTGACTCGATCAAGATCACTAATAAATCAAATGCATCACATATTCAGAGACTAACTAGATCAGACTGAATGATAATTTAGAACTCTGGAGCTCACAAATCTACTCTAGCAGCCTCATTGATATTTATAACAAATAAATTATGAACTCAGAGACCAACCCGATCAGATTGACATATAAATCAAATAAATTACGAACTTAGAAATCGTCTTGATCAGGCTGACTCACCCATCGAATAAATGAGTATTCTGGATTTTCGTAGCAACAATAGCGTAATAATAATATGGCAATGTAAAAAGTTTACAACCCATTCCGCACAGTACAGCCTGTGATCACTTTACAATCTATTACCACTACTCTGGTAAAATCATCGGCAAAACTTACGTACGTTTTCAGCTCCTGGAGAAGTACAGAAGGCAGCTTCCTATTAGGTGCTCAAATTTTGATCAGTTTAACAATCAACACTACTTGCTGAATGATGTATAGACCCCAGACTATCTGAGTGATTTGAGAGCTCGTCTACGCCCCATCCGTCCCCATTGTTTAATTATTTATTTGCTGTCTCGTTGCAATTAATAACTAGAGCACTTCTTATCATAAATTTACTGTTCAAAATGTGATTAATTTGACTGACAGACCAAGAATCTAATTGATTCACAAGTCCGATTTTATAATTAGCCCTTGTGATTATTAATTCATTGCAATTTTATTTATCGACTCACTAATTCATTAATATTTTCACTGAAATTTTGCTAATAATGCCTTCAGTATATCCGTCATCTAAGAATCCATTCATGCACATATCTATTAACGTATTTATCCTTTCGCTCATCCACTACTTCATCCATTTATCCATCCACCCACCCATCCATCCATCCACCCATCCATCCATCCATCCATCCACCCATTTATCCATTCATCCGCCCATCCATCCGTCCATCCATCCATCCATCCATCCATCCATCCATCCATCCACCCACCCACCCATCCATCCATCCATCCATCCACCCACCCATCCATTCATCCATCCATCCATTCATCCACCCACCTACCCATCCATCCATCCATCCATCCATCCGTCCATCCATCCATCCATCCGTCCATCCATCCATCCGTCCGTCCGTCCATCCATCCATCCATCCATCCACCCATCTATCCATCCATCCATCCATCCATCCATCCATCCATCCATCTATCTATGAAACATCTGGCTAACATACCAACTCGCCCCAGGTTGCCGAGCGATGCGGTGCTTCTTCTTTCTTGCCATCTCTGAAAGAAGAAAAAAATATTGCCATGACAACACAGATCGAAGTGTAAACACCTTTGTTTCTCTCTAGTCTCGGGTGGAAAAAGACCACTAGGCCGCAATGAAATAGAAGAAAGGTAATAAGAAAGGGTTTCAACAGTGACAGATGCGTTTCAGTGGAATTTCTTGAAGGAAGACCAACCCATTGATCGTAATTCTGGAAGTACTGTTTATAAATAACGGCATCAATTTTCACAGGTAAATCCCAGTAAGCGATTTTTTTTTTCTGATCATCAGCCATTTCGTTGCCAAATTTTCAGTCCAAGTTGCCCGCAAAAACGTAGGGAATATTGACCCTAAAACATCTAACGGGAACAGTAGGCAAATTTGCTGAAAAGAGAAAAGAATAATAGACTACATACTGAACAGACACATTATACTCACAGTATGTCAACAGACTCAACACTACGGATCAATCTCTTCTTTGGTATAAATGCCTGATTTCTGAGCCAGCATTTGTTTTTTTTTAAGGATGGAAGTATGGCAGAGACTGCAGTAGTGCCTGTCACCAAATAATGCATGTATAGGTCTAGGGAGGTGCCACGGTCCCTAATTTTATTCCAGTATTCACTCCACCATGTTGAGCTGGTCTGCTTAATTGTGTGAGCTGTTTACAGCCAAGTTATGATATAAATGACCCAATCAATCCCTGCAACATGGCACACTGTCTAACGGCCTCTTGTCCCATTGTAATCTACAGTATTGGTTTTCTTGTTCAAGGATTGTAAACATTCGGTGGAAACTCTGAAGGACAGCAATCCTGGTCTTTGCTCTAGGGATATTCACTGCATGGTAGATCGTTCTGTGTTTAATTTTATCCAGTTCCTTTTTAAAAACAGAATTGCTGTTGTAAGAGGAACTTCCTATTGTATCACAGCCGTGTCAAAGCGCACCCATGAACTGTGATATAGTGGTCTCTGAATAAGGATCCGCCACCCTAGAGCCGAGCCTCATCCACTTAAGAATCGCAGGCTTGCGCATCCAAATTGATATTTAAATATCTTGGCTAAATTACGAGTTTCTATTAACACTCAATGTATATTCCTAGAGGCGTTCGGCAATCTATGTACTGCGGACACAGTTGCTGTTGGAAAGAAGTTTTACTTCGTCTGATTTCAACTAGTGCGTGAAAGTTGAAGAATGCTACAGAGACAGGTGTCATCAACCACAACCAATGATCATTCCATGGCAGAAAACTTGAAAAAATCAGATGTGTTCTCAAATATCTATAGGCTTCTTGTATAGATCTTTTACATGGATATCTTGAATCTCAAAACACCAGATTCTAAAGACTTCTAGTGGTTTCTCCTGTTGCTTCGGCGACTCTGCGGATGGTCCTTCGGGATCACCTGCGGGGTCCCCGTACGAGGCGCATTGGCGGCACG
>JBCAUA010439181.1:0-17706 GCA_038406235.1 Peronia verruculata | reverse complement strand
AGGTACAGGCGGACATAATCTATCTCTGTACATGCTCCTGAACTGATCAGGTGATCCTTTCTGTCTTCCAGAATCTTGCAGGATTTTTCTGACGGCTCTGACAATTCTTGTATACCTGAGCCCATCGTTCGTTGGCAGTCCTCCGTCAGCTCTCCGATGGAGGCTTCCACTCGACCTTGACGAGAGTCCGGATCTACTGGCACACCAACGCAAACAGTGCTGTTATAGTCACAGATAACTTGGTGTAGTTTGTTGTAATCATTCATTGTACAACCAACCGACGATAGCACCTTTTTTGAAGACTCCAATATTGTACAGGCCTGTTGTAGATCTTGATTAGGATCGGTGTTTGCATCTTGTACAACAGATGTACACTCCTTACTTGATAGTTCGTTGTTTATGACACATTCGATATGCGCTCTCTGTTTGTCTTCATCAGTCATTGCTTGGTACTCACAGATAGCATTGTGTAGTTTGTCGTAGTCATCCGTTGTACAACCAAATTGCAATACTGTTCCCTGAAAAGACTCTAATGTTGAACAAGCCTCTTGTAAATCCTCATTAGGATCACTGTTCTGGGTTTTTACCACAGCTTTACACGTATCAGTGGACAAGTTATTCTCTATGACGCACTCGATGAGCGCTCTCTGTTTCTGGTCATCAGTCATAGCTGTACATGACGTTGTAGCTGATGGTGCTGCTGAAGTTGTACCTCTGATCGTATCTGCTGGGGTGACTTTTGTTGGTGTTGCTGTATTGTTAGCACATGGTATTTCCATCGCGTCACAGATAACTTGGTGTAGTATGTTGTAATCATTCACTATACAACCAACTGACGATATCTGGGCTTTAGCAATCTCCAAAATTTTACAGGCCTGTTGTAGATCTTGATTAAGATTGGTCTCTATTACAACTTTTACATTATTTTTACACTGCTCACTTGACATTTGATTCTCTGCGACGCATAGAATGAGGTCTCTTTGTTTTTGATAATTCGTCATAGCTGTTGATGCAGTTGTGGTTATTGTTGGAATTGCTTCAGTGGATTGCGTTGTAGTAGCGATACAAGATATATTCATGTCAGTGCTGTTGAACTCACAGATAACATCGTGAAGTTTGTCGTAATCAGGCGCAGTACAACCAACATATATCATCTTTTCTTTATTTGTCTCCAAAATTGTGCAATCTTGGTTGGAATTAGCAGAACTTTTACAAGTGCTACTAGACAGTTCGTTCTCTATGACATTCTTGATAAGAGTTCGCTGTACCTGTTCACATGACGGCATTGCCGTAGTTGAGACAGCCACTGATCGAGCCGATAGGAAGGTGACTAGGCAAAGAAAAGCCAAGACCATCGACATTGCAATGTGACTCATGTTGGCGAGTGATGCTCGAGGGTGAGGTCTGTATGTGGAAGACGACACACGGAAACAATTTAGATTAATTATTTGAAGTTGAAATTTATAAAAATGTAATGCAATGCAAATTCAGATCAGGGCTAATTACCCACTTTGACACAATAATATCTTCATAACAGGTTAGTTCTTCCCCCATCTCTTTAGGGAGAGATATTGACAAACAGATCGCACCACTTATTTCTCTAAAAACTCTACTCTGTTCAGTATGTGTTAAAAAAGAAATCGTGCAAACAGAACAGTAATTTCATGGGAAATGCTTTTTATTTAAAGTTCTGTAAACATTTGTTTGTATGTTTGTTTGTTTCCTAAATGTTAGGAATATTTAGTTCTGATATTCTTTTAAAAGATAACGTATAGTTTATCCGAGCTTGGTCGATTTTCGGTCTCTTTACGCCTTTTAAGCACCCGGGGGCGGGGTAGGGCAAATCCACCATGCCTGCCAGTACAGAAACCTTTGATGAAGATAAAGCACCTCTTTCCTAGCCGTGACCGACATGGGAACCAATGCCAGTTCAGTTCTCTTCTTGGCACCCTGTTTCTTTCAGAATTCACCAAAAGGCTGTGTTATATGCGGGATGCCAGTCTACTGCTTTTGGATAGAGGAATCTTTTTGCATTTTTAATAACACAATGTCAGAACAGACAGATAGATAGGCAGGTAGACAGGCAGACAGACAGACAGATACATATATGCATGGATATGCCATCCATTCATCCATCCATTCATCCATCCATCCATTCATCCATCCATTTATCCATCCATCCATCCATTTATCCATCCATCCATCCATCCATCCATCCTTCTAATTCATTCATTGTGCACATCTTTATTTGCTACAAAAGTTATCATAATCATCATTTTAAATCTTGAATTTCCTGTGCCATCATGCTCTTTTTCGGAAAGAAACACGATCATGTTCAGGAAATAGATCTATCTCAATAAGATCAGCGGTTTCCACTGCATTCCTGCCACAGTCCATAACTACATAGCGAACCGATATTGCAACGACTACATGTAGCCTTTAACTGTATTTGACTCAAAGCTCTGCTTGAGTGCAGAGTTGATAAGGGGCGAACACCTGCCGTATGCAATGGTTGAATGAACTTGGCGGTAAACTCTGCAATGTTAAATGGTTTGAATGAGTGGGAGAAGTTCAGGGGAGAAGAGATGGTGGATCAGCAACGAATGGTTATTGCCTAACAGCACATCTCTGCTATAATCATTTAACTGTATGGTTGTATGAAGACCAGGCGGTGACAAAGAAAATGACAGACAACGATAGAATGGTAGGGATCTGAGAGGGAGGGAGACAGAAAAAGTTACAGAGAGAGGAAGGAAGTGGAACAATGAAAGAATAGACAAAAAGTCAGGGAGGAAGGGCAGGAGGAAGATGAAACATAGGAGGATCCGGAGGAGAGAGAGAAATAGAGAGAGAGAGAGAGAGAGAGATAGAAAGGGGAAGAACATCAGGGAGGGAGTTAAAAGAAGCACCAGAAATAGCCGATTTATTGTTGTAGTGCGTGAATGTTTGTTAGAGTGAAAGGAGGGACATGAGATGGGGTGTGGCCATGAGATAGAAAGATAGAGAAAGAGAGAGAGAGAAAGAGAGAGAGAGAGAGAGATGTGTGACACAAACGAAGATGAGGAGATAGAAAGAAAAAAAAACAAAGAAAAGAGATAGCAAGAAGAGGACATACCAGTAAGACAAAGATATAGATAAGTACATTGGGAGATATGGCAATTGCCAGAGAGAGAGAAAGAGAGAGAGAGAGAGAGAGAGAAAGAACACACACACAGGAAAGGCAACGGGAAAGAATAGGAGAGAGAATAGAAAGTAAACATATCTGTGGAGACAGTCACGGTATCAATGGGCCGTAACCGTGTCATTACATGGCAATGGAGTGTGGACACTCAGCGTGGCAAACAATTGGATTGTCACAATCCTAAGCCCAACCTGGTGTGCGTGCCAAGTATCGCTGCCTCATGGTGATCTCTGGTCGTTGACTAGGCCCAAGCCGGATACAATTCACTCTTGTTTACTTCAACCAACATCCAGTGATTAAAAGTGTTAGGTGTGCACACCGACAGGGGAGGGGATTAAGCGGAATTATACCCCGTGTCTGAGAGATAACCATCCCCAGTGGATTCTTCCCAATCCGTGGCCGTGTAGTCTCTACATGTGGTTCTCGACTGTTATAACGGTGGATGCGGAATAATAATTGTCTTCATCAGACAATTATTTCAGGGTAAACAAATGCCGCAGCTAACATCGCTGAGACAGCAATACTCTGCCACGACAGATCACTGCAATTCCAAATATCTAACATTTTTGCCACACTGCTAAACACCTGTCTCTTTCCTACCAGACTCCAGAATGCTTTGACATCCGATGTGGACCTGACAGCACTCTCATGTTGTTACAGAAAAACAAATGCTCATGCCAAAAATGCTCAGTCACAATACCTTTCTTGCTCTGTGTTGCAAGTTGCAACTGATACAATCAATGCGGAAGTAGAGAGGGATTATCTGAGATCTACCCGAACCTTGTTTGTCCTGCTCCGAAGACACCACTGCAAAATACTCAAGTCACTAACATCACTCAAACTATTCTTACAGTCAGTCAAATTACTGCCCAGAACTGGGCACACGAGGTTTTAAACAAGGAAGAAACATCCACTCCAAGAAATAGTGAAAAAGTCCTATCATGATAAAAACAACAAATTATTCATCATAATTATACATTTTTCAGAATTTATGTTTCCAATAATGAGATATTTTTTCCCGTTTTTGCAATGATTGTTTGATACTGCTAGTGCATGGCGAAAAGGAGAAATTTGGTAGTCTGAATACAAAAAGAAACAAGTCTCATTCATTTCCAACATAAGGAGAAGGCAGAGCAATTTTTTTTCACATTTCCAATGACAGGAGGCAAGAACTTTTCTGGGATGGAAAGACTGCATTTATGATAGTAACCAAGCCAGAAATGGGGAGAGATCCCAAGATAAGAGTCCGTGACTTTGAGTTTCTTGTCAAAACTACAAAAGCTGACCAAAAGCTGAGCTCAGGCCAAAATGTGAAGACAATACCAAGGTCCATAATAATCGCTAGATAATAAATAATTTTCCTCACCCCAAGAGAAGAAGTAGGAGCCGAAAAAACAATGTTTCATTTGGATATATGGAAGAAAATATACAAAATATTATACAAAATCTCTGGACTGGGACGATGGTAATATGGAATTTTGTACAGCTCTTAATTTTCACCATCCAACTGCGTAACTATATTTGTTAAGAAACTGTTCGATGTATTAAAAAAAAAAAAAAAAATCTCGAGACCGTCAGAGAAAGATATGTAAGTCAATTTTGAAGTAGGTATTTATCACGAAATTCTCGTATTATCAAATAATGAGCGACAAAATGTTCTCACAGTTTAAAAAAAACAACAACGTATTATTCACTGGTTGTTGCCGTTAAATATCAATGTGAGTTGTTGATGTCTTGAACTTAACTTCAAAGAGATGGACAGAGATACTCGAAAGGAAATGAACGATCTGTATAACAAAGACTAGATCTCTAAATCGAACACTACATTGTAATGTATATGATAACAAATGCAAGAACGAAAATAGAAAATAAATAAATAAATACATAAATTTGAAGCCCAATATCATCCATCCATCCATCCATCCAACCATCCATCCATCCATCCATCCATCCATCCATCCATCCATCCATCCAGCCAGCCAGCCAACCAGCCAGCCAGCCAGCCAGCCATCCATCCAATTATCCATCCATCCATCCATCCAGCCAGCCAGCCATCCATCCATCCATCCATCCAATTATCCATCCACCCATCCAGCCATCCATCCATGCAATTATCCATCCATCCATCCATCCGTCCATCCATCCATCCATCCATCCATCATCCATCCATCCATCCATCCATCCATGCATCCATCAATCCATCTATCCATCCATCCATCCATCCATCCATCAATAGCTTCTTGAATGCCATTTCCAATGCATGTCAACTATGTTTCCTGTATTCATGTCAAGTGTACGGTGCCGGTCGACTCTTTTCCTTGACAGACTTTGAAATGCACTGGAAAACTACATAGGCGGAAGAAAAGAGGAGAAATCGTTGAGTGGAAGTGAGGGCTTCAGAGGGGAGAGAGAGGACGGAGGGGAGGGTGGGAGGAGGTCTATAGGGAAAAAAATCAGACAAGGGAAAACTTCGGAGTGAGCGATGTAGCCAGATAAAGAAAAGTGAGGGCTATGATACCCATCTCACTAAGCACAGAGCGCTTGAATGGCATCCCCACCACAGTGTCTTTCATGCCTCGGTTTAAAGTATTCAGGATATTCGCTTCTTTAAAGAGGAGTTCTAAAACTACAGTGTATATAAAAAAAAAAAAAACGATTACTCCTGAAAAATATCTGGTCATCACGATTACGTGGCACTCTCTAACCTATCTGGTAATGTAATTCTGTCATATTCTAGTCGACGTTAATGCCTTATGCATAGGCATTATACGGACACCTAGCCCTAGGTAGATGTGAATCACTTATGACGTTGTCGTTATTGTTGACATCTCTAAGTCTCGGAAGACAATGGTGTGTTCTAAGGGGTTTTTTTCCCTTTGCCAAATAAATAGTGCTTCAAACTGAAAAAGACGGCTTTGCTATGAAATAGGACACTCAGAGGTTGAAGTTCTCAAGGCCGATCGAACTCAGATATAATGACAAATGAATTGTCTCGGAAATTTTTCATTTCGACAAGAATTTCTTCCTCCTGTCCGTCCTCACTATTCTATGACTGTTGGATTATGCGGGCGTTCACTAACGTCGATAACAACTATTCTTCCCATTTGTTGAGGTCTCTTGAGGAAGTTGACACCTTTCCACTTTATGATATTGCAAGTCTGTCTTTCACTGGGCTTGCCTCGTCCTCACTTGCCAGCAACACATTGCAGTTACCTTTAGGTTTCTTGGAGGGTAAAAACGAACTTCAAGTGATGTCAACATACTATCTCATTTCTCTTGTTTTCCATGACTGGAGTTCAGACTGATAATTCTTGATAAGAAAAAATAAACCATATATTCATTTTCACTATTGACTGTAGAATTGTACCCTATCCTAAAATACCTAGAAATGCTCTCCAGCGTCTGTCCTGAAGGTCAATGGGCTAGTTCAGTGAGCATTCAGATCAATTAAGTAATCATTTTGTTTTTGTTCGTCTCATGAAATTTCCTCACGAAGAGAGCGAATCCGACAGGTGTTCGTAAAGACGTAACAATGGCAGTACCCTCAGCCTCAGCCGTCCTCCTTCCTACTTTCAAATACTCGCAGTTTGGGCCAAAGAGTCAAACCTATAGAAAGTTACGTTTGGTGTTTGCCTTAAAACACACAGAGGTACACACACACATTTAAAAAAAAAATGACAGATGTTGAACGGGGAAAAAAATTAGAAAATGGAGCGAAAATAGGACAGTCCGCAAGAAATCTGTCCCTCGAAAAGCCAACAGGCTAGTGGACTTTTTAAATTTTTTTCTACACAGCTGGACAGATGTTCAGTCCGTTCAGATGTCAACCCAACATTTAATCGGAGCGAGAAAAAAAGTTCAACGAATGAGACATGATTTGGCGCCAAACATCACTGAGAGCAAGCGATCAGTTTGAGGGTTTTGATATAGTGGATACAATGCTGTTGCCTATGAAGGAGAGAGGACTTAACACAATATCGTAACCCCCCGAAGAAAGTGGAGAAGTCCTCGGCTGTAAAAGTTTTCATGCGAAGAAATCGATTTCTCTGTGTGTGTGTGTGTGTGTGTGTGTGTGTGTGTGTGTGTGTGTGTGTGTGTGTGTGTGTGTGTGTGTGTGTGTGTGTCATAGTTTGAAACTGCTATTCGTTAAAGGCTTTTACATGAGAAACAATAAAATTGTCTCAACGAAAGAAAATACAGATTTTAGATAATAATAAAAGTAATTTAAAAGTTCGGCAGATTCTCCCTCTCCTCATCCCTCCCCCTCCTATCTTCCCCTCCCACTCGCTCGCCTAAGCTAAATAGGTCACCAGGAGGTGTTTGACATGATATAATTCTGTTTAGCAGGTTTCCCAACATTGCGAGTGCTCTTCGGATTTGGCGCAGTATTTAAATTTTCAAGTATTATCTTGAACGATGTCAATCCTTGGGGGGGGGGGGGGGGAGGGGGGAAGAGACTTGCGAGATGCGATGCAGTTAATACTATTACATTTTGCTTTCAAATATTTTATAGAAATCTATGCAGTGTCTAAAATATTACAGTCTGTAAAACAAAATGCGGCTACGCTATGCGTTAAACATGAATGAAATCATTTTTTAAAATGTTTTCTCCTCCCTAGTACCATAAATTTTATTCGTAGTGAATGCTCTGCTGACAGGATTGCTGAAATGATATGGTTGGTGACCTGAAGAGGCAACACCAAATTAAAAATTAATAATTAATTAATGTTGAGGAAGGTGAGTGGGGAAGGACTGAAAGGGGGGGGGGGGCTGAGAATGAGTCTTTTAACTGCTTGAACTAGGGACTTTGTAACTTTGTAAACTTCAGAGTCGGATTCAGGATGTTTGTTTGTTGACAGCTGTGTCTATCTCTCAAATTTCCGTGAAGGGGGGGGGGGGAAGGGGGGGGCTTACATTTCGAAAAAAAAAACAACAACTCCAAAATAAATTTTCATAGTCTAAAATGGTGGTGCTGTGTGGTCTCGTTTTGGGGTATATAGCTGATTTGTCGGAAGAGGTCAAGATGTTTTAAATCTGATTTTTGACGTTTTGATCCGAAAACCTCATTTTCAGGATCTGCACCTCTTGTCTCCTCCCTCCACCCCCTTCTCCTCCCTTGAGAACATTATTAAGAATAACATGAGGCCATTGTAAATTCAATGTATAATCATTCCTTTCGTAATTCCTCAAGCAGTCTTACATGATGTCGGAAAAGGTCATTTTTTTTCTCCTCATTTGTTCGAACAAATTAGACTCAGGTGAAATCACTATTGGAATTTCGAATCTGTACAGCCGTGAAGAAAAATGGTTTCCAACAGAACAAGAAATGGTTTACAAACTATGGTACAAGCCAGTGACAAATTTCCATTGGTTCATGATTGTAGAAGTGTGAATGTTTACTTTAACCACATCTTTTGAGTGCGCTACTTCTATAGCTTAGATTATAGAGTCTTTCACTCTTTGATCGCCCTAATTTATTTATCTTTTTATACCCTTTCACTCATAAACGATTTTTCTTTTCTGCTAAGAGCAATATAGCCGTGGTCGTGCTGATGCGTCGTTAAATGTTACCACAAAAACTATTTCAGAATTACATATACTTTTATTCTCAAGAAATGACTTTTAGATCTACACATTCCCACAATGAAAAAAGATAACTGTGACACTATGAATGACAAGCACCGAAAATAATCCATGTCCTTTGCAAATTTGAAGCCCCAAGCTGGAACGGTCCTTTGTTAACATAATTAATTTTGTGATTCACAGAAGGCCGGGTGGGATGGGGAAGGAGCAGACAGACAGGACGGAAAGTATTCTGTATATCCCGTATGTATGCTGGTAATCTTAATCCAGTCCACTCTCCCTAATCTGTGCTAAACACTGTTTTCTCTTTATTAGATTTATAATTCTCTCTTTATCCCCTTCCTTTTTCAGATCTTTTCCTTTGCTCCAATATTTTTTTCTTCCTTTGTATTCCCTAATCTTATTTTTCCTTCTTTTTTCTTGTTTTATTTCCTTGCTTATTTTCTTCCTTTCCCCTCCTTTTTTTTTCTTTCTTTCTTCTTGTCTCTCTTTTCTTCTCTTTTCTTTATGTCTTTTTCTGTCTGTCTCTCTTGCTTTCCATCTTTCGTCCCTTTATATTCTTCTCTTTTGTTTTTCCTCTCTCCTTTCGGTCGTTCTCCTCTCTATCCTTTCTTTCTTTTTTTTTTTACATGCCCCGGTCCTTCCTCACAGCTACTAGTTCTCTTCATCAGAACCAAGTACACGTAGTTTGTAGTTGTCTTCGGCTGTCTCAAAAGAGACATAAATGTTGTAATTAATTCAGGAAGCATGGCATGTCCTCGTGAATGCTCTCAACTTTCTGATTCTCTGTATCCGTATTCAGTCATTTTAAAAAATCAGTGGTCTAGTAAACATCTATTTATTTCTGTACAAGGTTGTGTTTATTGAGTTTGTTTTGTTCTGATTCTGTCCGCGATAATTCAGTTTGCTGAGCATCGAGTTCTGTGTGTATATGTCTGTTTGTGTCATGTAGGGCCTTCATATTCACGCATTATATGTATTTCTCACCGATAATTGTGGTTGGAACTTCCTAGTAGCTGTAACTGAATTTTTTAATTTTTTTTTATCTTTTAGACAAATTAAATTTATATAGTAGCCATTTTCAGTAGTGGCTTGAATAACTTTCTCTCTCTCTCTCTCTCTCTCTCTTTGTTCTAATGGCTCTATCTCTGGCAATGAACAGCGGCAACTGGGTGGTTCACTCCTTGACTGTCATCAGTAGTACCAGGGGCCGTCTCTCCTCCTGTTTTGGGATCCCTGAGTAAATTATCCAGGCACATGCCACTGCGTTTATTATACTTGATCTCTCATGTGGACTAAAGATTTAACAATCTTTTTCTCCTTCTTTCCTATTTTGCACCTGACCGGTACACACACACACTATGATATAAACATACATCCCCACATGACACACATAGTTGGCCGTCGACACCATGACAGCGTCTCATTTTTTTCAAATATTTTAATATACCACAATACACAGGTTTGCGAAACCAGCCACGCGTCCTCGTTTCAGCCTCTTAGTATTTCAAATGTAAAGTAGTGAAACACAAAGCCCAGACGGCCTGGTAGCTTTGTTTTCCTTGGCCTCTGTGTGGAGGACTCGCTCGTGCCCTCTGACCTGGCCCGTGACCTTGGCAGGTGCGACCTATTTTTCATATAATTGTGATCTTTCAACTGGTCGCCCGCACGGGCCGGTCGCGTGCAGGTGATAACGGCAACTAACGTGTTTAGCAGACGACACCGGCGGAATTTTGGCGGGATTCTGCAGCCGACTACCTTATTGCTTCTTATTTTTGCTCTCGCCCCCTCCCCCATCTCTCTGCTACCATGCCCCTCGGTCTTAGTGAAAATAACCGGTGGTTTGGGCAAAATAATAGGCTGCGGACCCGGTCTGTCTTCCTCCCACACAACATCTGGCCAACTCGCGGTTGTTGCTTTGACCAGCTCTGATCATCTGACCCGTGTCTGGGCCGGCCAAGCGAGTGTTGACAGGGCCGGTGACATCCAGCCATGAAATTTTATCCCCTGACAGCCAGTTGACAGACAGACGACCAGATAGACAGCCAGACAGCCAGGCATTGTTTGTATTCGTTATTCTAACCACGGCTTAAAGAATGACAGAAAGAGAAAAAGAACGAAGGAAAGGAGACGGAAAGGGGGGGGGGAGTTACACTAAGAAAATTGCTTTTCTGTACATAAACTCATGAACATCGATGCTCATTTTAAAGTGACGACTGGCAACATTTTTCAGGAGAGTGGTATATGGAAAGAAATGGATAAACAAGAATACAGAAGAAGCGGCAGTGAGATAGGGAGAGAAAGAGAGAAAGAGAGACAGGGAAAGAAGTTGGAGGGATACTAAAAAATGAGGCAATGAGATGGAAAGTATTAACATTATGAAAAAAAAAAAAAGGAAAATGGAGGGGGGGGGGGTAGGAGGAGAGAAAGGATGAAGCGGAGACCGAAGGAAAAAATTAACAGCAAAGTAGGACATCTGATATACTTCTCTCTCACTCCGTTATGAGCTTCACCCAATCATAAATCTCTGCCAGTATAATTTTAACCTTTACTCTGACCTTAACGTCAATGCAGTCTTCTTTTCACTCAAATACAAAAAGACAATCGTAAAGACCGAAACCACACACTCTTAACGTTTTCTTGTATATTCTTCGAATTCCAGGAATAAAAAAAAAAAAAAGAAGTCATAACATGCAGAAAGACTTAGTGAAAAAGTGGAGATCTTTCTTCTTGGAGAATAATCGCATTCTCTCTATTTCCTGTAAACCCCAGTTATATTTTTGAAGGATCGATCGCCAAGTCTGGATTCAGACTTTAAAGGAGAACTTTTATCATTTTTTTTTCTTATCTTGTTTGTCAAAATTACTCGATCAAATAATTGTGAAAGAGGAAACAAGAGGCGATGAGAAAGTGTTTTCATTGTTGTTATCTTCAACGATTGCCCACTTGCTCTTGCTCTCTCTCTCTCTCTCTCTCTCTCTCTCTCTCTCTCTCTCACTACTTTAATGTGGTCTTAACAAAGTGACAGCACTGGATGCAACTCACATGAAACTGCAAAAAGTATCTTACTTATCACATATATCATTAACTTAAATCAGGAAGTACAAAGAATTAAAACATCTTTGTAGCTAAACAGCCAACTATTAGATTAATCATTAAAAGGCTTTCGATGCTAAGAACTTTGCAAAGCATGATTCCATTATCCCCCCCCCCTCCCCGCGGAGGTAAAATAAGAGATTTCTGTCTCTCACTGACAACAGTGACAGTTCAGCAGGCAGTTTTATTGCAGAGGTTCTGTGTCATGAGCCATTTTGACTGTCACCGAAATCTTTCCCTTTTGCTGAGTAAAAGGGACTATCACAAGTATTGTAATTATATATAATCTTTATGTTCTTCCTTGAAATAAGTGTCTATATATATTACGCGACTGGGTCTATCTTGAACACTCCGACACTCGTCACCTTCTCGTCGGACTTAAAATGATATGGGGTGGACTTGCGCTGGTCGAGGGTCCCAGCAGATTAAGCCAGCGGGGTCGGTCTAGTTCATTTTAATCATTTAAAGCACGCGTATAGGGAGAGGATTTTCTTTATTTGCCGACACGTGGGAAAGCGCTCGTGATTTTTCCGTTACCGTGAGTAATGTACTGAAAGTAGTCGTGTAAATAGATTCGGCCTTACTTGAAACATGTGACAGAAAATTCTGAAAAATTAATCATGTCGTGATCATTTTTTCCCTAACGTTATTTTTTTTTTCCAAATAAGTTTTGTTTTACATGTATACATTTCAAGTAGATCTAAAAAAGAAAGTTTTGGGGTTCCCCCCCCCCTTTCTGTACAGTGTTTGAGCCATACCTCTTGGGCGCGTTAAAGGAAAGTAACATAGCTGGCTGAAAAATGCCCAGATTGCAGGACAAAACTTGCGTCAGCTGATCCCAGATCCTCCTAATTCGAGTACACGTAGCTAGGCCTGTGATCCTCCGAAAAAGTGCGAGCTCAGTACAGGTAAATTATTTTCTCCTTATCACCTGCAGAGTGGATGGAAAGCAGTCACAGAAAGAGAGGACACTGCAGACCTACACGCCAGTCATCCCGTAGATATTGCATGGTCATCACACATCAGCTTCCTTCTGTTTTCACTTTTCAGCCATCTCATGCTCAGCCGTAGTTCGACTTCTTTCTTTCTTTCTTTCTTTCTTTCTTCCTTTCTTTCTCTCTTTTTCTTTCATTCATTCTTTCCTTGTTTCTTTCTTTCTTTCCGTTTTCTTTCTTCCTTCCTTCCTTTGTTTCTGTTCTTTCTTTCTTTCTCCCTTCTTTCTTTCTTCCCATTTTCTTTCTCCGGAAGGAACTGAATAAGTACTTTGCCACTACGGCAGCAATTTGGAACTGCTTAAATCTTCTGCACTAAGGAAAGAAGCCATAGTAACACTTGCATGCAAAGGCTCACCCAGAAGAAACAAGTCAACAACCGCCTTCTTCTGTTCAATGTTCTTGTTGAACTCCCTAGCTGCTGACAGTTGGAAACAAAGAAATCGTTTTCTTCTTTGTCTGTCGTGGAGCCGAGATTTGCACCTGTCTATGTATGCCTCACGCCTGAAATCTGCTCTATCTGAGTTATCAGTGTGTTCTTGTTATTTGGAAGTCGGCAAAGTGCTAAAGAGCTAGAAGTATGAGGGGAAAAGACTGTTAGGTAAATCCTATCCTTTACCCATCAGCGGCTGCCAGCGAATTAATCTCATGACCTCAAGGCTGATAAAGAGAGAGCAAATTCGACACAGTGGTGATAGGGCGAGTGACATCTAGCCATGAACCGGTGTGTAGCTTTTTTTTTTTTTTTGTTATTGACATCCACTTTCTGGGCGTCTATGAACTAGGAAACGCAAGGATTGTGGACAATTTGGGTCGTATCGGATATACAAGAGCTCTTTGTAACGCAATAGGGATCAGAGAGGGGAGGTCGGAAGGAGGAAAAGGGGGGTTCGAAGGGAGAGGGGAAGCCAGGCAGATAGAAGTAGCTAGTGGCCTGTTCCCGCAGGTGATAGCCTTATTTGAATCAATTCCACTCTTGAACATGTATATCTCCCACTGATCTTTTCTTTCCTTTTTTTGTAAAGCATTATTCCTTCTCTCCTCTCTCTCTCTCTCTCTCTCTCTCTCTCTCTTTTTCCTTTCTGTTCTGATAATTAATATTCCTTTTCTTCAAACTGTTTTTTTTTCTTCTAGTACACTTCCCTTTTTTCTTTCTTTATTTCTTTTTCTTTCTGTCCTCTTTCTTTCTTTATATCTTTATATCTTTTATTCTTTCTTTTATTTTTCTGTTTTCCTTTCTTTTACTTTCTTCAGCCTTTTTTTTTCTTTCTTCTCTTTTTTTCCTTGAAATCTTTCTTTCTTTCTCTCCCTCTCTCGTTTTTCTGTTATCTTATCTCTCTCTTTTTTCCATCGTCTGCTCAAACCGTCCTTCTTTTCCATCTCTCCATTACCTCTCATCTTTGACTATCTCTTCTTCCTCTGTCGATCGGAACCTGGCCAAAATAAATACATGAATAACAGTAAAAATAAAAAGAGGAAAGAAAGATCCTCCCTCAGATACCAATGAACATCGCAGTCACCGATCTTTTCAGGGTGCCAAGTCGATTTACTTCTGAATTTCTCAATCTCTGCATCTTGAGCACGTCCTCCCTCCCCCTCCTTTTCCCTCTAGCTCTTCCTATCCTTTTTTTTTTTTTTATTATTTTCTGCTATTCTCTCTCTCTCTCTCTCTCTCTTGTTTTCTCCTTTTTCCCTCCTCTCTCTCTGTCTTTCTTTCTCTTTCTCTGGTTGCTCACTTTGTCCGTTGTTTGTTTGTTTTTACTCTATTCTCACTGTCATTGTGTCTCGCTAATGCTTTTCTCTCCATCTCTCCCTCTTTGTTCTTCTAATGCTTGTCTCTGCTCCTTCCTGTGTCTTCATGTTTTTTTTTTTCTTTTTCCTGCCTGTATCTCTCCCCGTCCCCCTCTTTCTCGTTTTCCTTTCTTTCACTTTCTCTCTCTCTCTCTCTCTCTCGCGTGTCAACACATCCAGATTCTATTATTTTGAAGGCAATCATATTTTGCTTATTGCAGCATACTTTGTTCTACTCGTATCTGATTTGATTACTGTATCGTGTAACAGTATTGTATAAACATAAACTTTTGAACTATGCTCTGCACATAGTTCATGTTTATTGTCAGAGATATATCCCATCCCAACGAGCCAATATGTTTCAACTATTTCCGAGACCCCGACTGCTGAACCACTGCAATGGAACCGAATGTAAGAGGAAGAGCTCATTCGTTTTTGTGTTGCATTTCAGTGTCCACAACACAGAAGACGGGTGGGTGAAGGTGCGTGTGCGTGCCGGGGGAGGGGGTGCAGTGAAGGCAAAGGAAATCAATGTCAGGCCTACAGAATAGAGTTAAGGTTAGGGTTAAAGGTTGAGTAAGTTCACTCTTTGCATCAGAACGGATTGGGACACAATTAGGAACAAATAGAATGATGATATTCATTGTTTTTACCTTCCTGGATCTGTCTCTCTATTTTTCTTCCTTCCACCAGCCCTCTTTCTTTGTCCTTCATAAATTTCTTCTGTTTAGCCATTGCTCTCGCCGTTTTGTATTCCATTTGTACTTCGACCGCTCTATCTTCTTCTTCTTCAGCAAATAATACTGCTCCGCTCCCCCTCCCTCGCATTTTTCCTTTTCATCTTTTTTGTGTTCACACATCCTACTTTTCCTACCTGGGTATCTTTCCAAATTGCTTCTTTTTTTTTTTTTACCTCCCATTACTCTCTCTCTCTCTCTCTCTCTCTCTCCATTGTCTCCGCTTGCTCAATATTCATTTCCTCCTTATCTCTCCCGCTAATAATTGTAACAAAATAATGATAATAATGATAGTAATAGTTGTTAAACAAAAGTGATATTAAAAATATGAACATGTAGAAAGAAACGAAGCCTTAGAGGAAAAGACTTCAAGTTCAATGGAAGGAAAACTTCTCTCCGGTGGAGCGAGACAGGTGACAGTCTTCAGAGGAGGAGTGGGTTCTTTCATTAGATGTTTCGGTTTTTAACTTCCTCACATCTTCTAGACTCCCAGTGTCCGTCATTCACATTTCTTTCCCCTCAGGACTTTCTGTGATTTAGTTTTCGGTCCAGATTTATAATCTGACCGAAGTGTTCTGGCCATTTCGTCACGCCTGTCACTGTTTTTATAGCATACGTTAAACTATGTTACTCTACCGTCCGGCATCAGGTGGTGTAGGGTCATATTCCTTGTGCACCAGATCCAACATGAAGAGTCTCTGCTATTGTTGCATTCACTTTAGGTCATAATTAATATGATCAAAATTTCTCACTTGTCACAGGTAATATGTCAGGTATTGAGCTTTTATATTCTGTATATCTGTTTGAGAGTGCAAGCACAATCAGAGGAGCCTGATCAGAACGTAGATTTGTTAAATTGTAGGAACCTGTCTCAGACACCCTAACACTAACCCCAGTCAATATTAATTAAACACTAATTTTAAGTTCAATTGAAACTATAAACCCACTGACGGCTTTAATCTCAATTCCAACTATAACCTTTCCCGGTTGCAAATTTAATTCAAATTCTATCCCTACCTCTAACTGTAACCTCAGTGGTAGAAAACAAGATTTCGGGAAAACCCCAACGCGGAAGTACGTCAGGCGTTTACTGTTATTATTTGCAAGACATTTATATTCAATAGGCTTTGTCTGTCAACCATAGCGAGGAGGTTTAGTCATAAATTTCCTACCCACCGTAATAGGGCCAAGCCAAGAAATGAGACAAACGTACGGCCGGAGCAAGGCCAAGGTCATGGGACGATGGAATTTCCCGAAATATTGGTGAACTCTATTCTTCCTCTAGTTCTAACCCAGCGGTCATGTCATGTCAGACTATAATTTGTAACCTCTACTCTGATCCTATTTCTAAGTTAAACCTTAATTCCGACTCTAAATTCAGCATTGAACTCAATTTTAGGTTTAACCGCTAGTGTTCCCTTGACATCGAATTGTTTTCCCAAACCTACATCGGGTTTTTCCCAAATACTCATAATTTGGCTCTTTATTAGTACAGTATTGTCATAATTGTAATTATTCTCATGATAAATGTTGTTCGGCTGCCATAAATACACTGCCCTAGATATTCTGTTAAAAGTTGCAGTGTGATGACAATCTGACCAGTCCATTCTTGGCATTATCTAGCGAGATAACCTCCATCAGGAGGTTGAAAGACGTATATAGAGTGTAACGGCATTGTCAAACCAAGTTTTGCATGATCTGCCTCCTCTGTGCTTGCCGCCCACTATTCCTTAGTATATGACCTTAGACCATAAGTTACTATATCGCCATATCAAATAGCATTGCTCAGCCTATCTCTAGAACCCGCCGTGACACCACCCGAGAGAGGTTGAAGGCGTAAATATATCATAACTGTAACCTTTCGAGAGGAGTATTGCCGTGGTCATGTAGTTTGGAGTCTGCTCTATGGTGAACAACTCATGTCGTAGGTTGTGGGGTTTACTCCCGGATCCTGCAATTGGGGGAAGAGACGAACACTGAAATCTACATTTTTAAAGTGACTCAACAGTCCTCTGGCTTCTTGGGTAAGGACGCCCGACATTTAACCTTCTGAGACAGGATAGGAGCGAATATATTTCGGAGGTCAAAGAACCCTTCACAGTTAAAATGGGTGAAGAGTAGAGGGAGTGTCACTGTTCGGACAAAATGCCCAAAATTTCAGATTTCTACCCACAAATATTCTCACCAAAAAAGAGACAGCTCAAGAAAGCCGAGATAATCCTATCTTCTTTGAGGGGGGGGGGGGGGAGGAGAGAGAGAGAGAGAGAGAGAAAACTGCGTGTGGAAGTGAAACATGCAGATAGGTTGAGGAGTGGGGGGGGGGAGG
>JBCAUA010439180.1:0-33128 GCA_038406235.1 Peronia verruculata | reverse complement strand
TCTATCTATCTATCTATCTATCTATCTATCTATCTATCTATCTATCTATCTATCTATCTATCTATCTATCGTCCTGTTTAATTCGATCTGTCTTCCCTCCTGTCTAACATATTCCCATACATCTGTCTACTGTCTGTCTCTTTATATGCCATCATAATTCTTTTCTTACTAATTGTCTCTGTTTTTATTTGTCAGTCTGTAGTTTGCATAACAACTGATCACTCACCCTAAGCTACTTACAAAACTGCTTGAAAAGACAGCAAATTCAGATTAAGAAAAAAAAAAAAAGAAATGTAGCAACGTCATCATAACTGACATAAAATTCGAGAGAAAATGTCAAAGAATAGTATATACAAAACAAAAATAGTAATAAAAAAAAAATCGTAGCAGCATTTTTCATCGGCCCTGCTTTATTCTCGTTCTCTCTCTCTGTCTTTCACTCTCTTCTTCCCTGTGTTATTCTGTCTTTTCTTCTGTCTCACTGTCTTTCTTTTTTCTCAAACAATAGCTGTTTCTTAATCATATACACAGTCCATTTTCACATTGGGAACAATAGTATTACTCATAATAGAAAGTTGCATCAAGTATTGCTAAGGATAAAGAGGATACCTAAGAAGTCACACATCTAAAAAGATACATAACTTTGTTTAGATTCTTTATCAGAGAGGTTGAAGGCTTTAACAGAAACTTAACTATTTACCTTAATCAACTTTAGGCCAAGGTTGCTCAGTATAACATGATAAACAAGAATGCAGTCTCATAATTGGGTGTCTTAGAATTAGTTTGTCTTGCTAGTGAGTACAATGTATCTCAGTAGTTTTTGGGAAATACAGCGAGAAAAAATATACCGTGCAGAACAGCTATGTCACATTAACAAAGGAATCGGAGAAGAGTGCCATGATGAATACTGGAATGTGTCTTTTGTCTCTTTGCTGTATGCTGGTAAGCATAGTGCTCTATCGTCTTGTATCAGCTGAAGACGCAACCGCTAAGGGTTATGGGAATTTATACAAACATACAAACAGTAAATCAGCTTGATCTTTTTGCCATCTACGTATTTTTTACCATTTCGATTCCAAATGATATTATCGTGAAACTGACACATAGTCGGTCATCAGGCAGGTAGAAGCAGTTAAAGATATGCATATTTTACTCTGTGATCTTTTGAGAGAAAAGCCGTCTCTCTTTTCTGCCATAAAGTGAGCAGCCAAAACTCCAAAAGACGGGCCATGAAGATTTCACATGTTATGGATTTGCCCTGCTTTTCTTTTAAGAATTAGCTCTATTTTCTCAAAGATATTTTCCTTAAAAACATCGGAATACAAGAGGATTTCTCACGGTTCCTCAGTAATTACCTTCTCTGTTTATTTGACAGAGATTGTGTTATGTATATCATGACCTTCAATCCATGAGAAGATAAGAAAAGAAAAGCAAAACTGTGCAAAGGTTCCCTTTCTGCCGTCACCTTGGGCTTCCCCGAAAACAGTTTTTGTTGTTATCATTAATATTACTATTATTATTATTATTATGGTAAACATTCTTATTATTTTGCGCTTGTGTCCACAATATAGGAGTTGAATAATACGGACCTTTGTCTTATTGTGACTTTTGTCCATCATAGTATAACCTCTGCCAGAAGGAAGTACTGCGCTGCAGAGAACACACCTTTAACGGCTTTCTAAGAGCTGGTAAAATTCTGATGTGTTCTAAAACTGACTATTCAAAAAGACCTTATTTTCTTCTTTCCAGCCAATTTCTCTTCCATGTTCAACTTACTATAATCGTTGTCTTTTTTCTTTTTATGTTTTCTCCGTATTATTATTAACTTCAAGTTCACTGTTTTCCCGCTTTTTTTTGTGTGCCATATTTGAGCGAAACACATGTCCTGACATTGTTATCTATTCTCTATCGGACTCCCTTTTTATTTTGAGAAAAGTGAATCCCAGAAATCCTCATCCAGGAAGATTTGAACAGATGGTTGAAACATGCATCTTTGCTCTCTCCCAATGGTTTCTCCAGTAGGATTCAAATCCTCAAAGCCTTTTCCAAAACCGAAGCGTATACTGTGCTCAGGATCCTATATACTTAGATATTATGTTTGAGAGTGAATGCTTGCCTGGCTCATACGGCCACACTGTTGTAGTTCTGCTGTCACGTCCGATGCAGTTTTGTTTTAATTAAAGACAGGTTTGGGTCTCTGCATTCGGCATCCTCTATTCTCTGACATGGCAGTGTCCCTGCAACCAGCTGCAAGCAGTTGTAACCTATTTCTTGTTGTTGTTGTTGTTGCCATTGTTTTACAGATGGCACATCCAGACTTGTGGATAAGGATCGCCGTTCTTGGCGTACATACAACAGAAACACTGTGGGTCTGGATTCTGCCCTCATCTCCTTCCGCCCACGACTGACAACATGCCATTATCTACAGGACACCACAACAGTGATGTCACTGCTATCAGCTCAGATTCCCCATAATGATATCTCCGTGTACGCTCCCATTCTGGCATCGTCATATTTTTTTTTACATAATATATTAACTACATGTTTCAGATATAATGTGCCTTGAAGGCACTGAGCATGGGAAGTTGTAGGCTTTGTGGGGTCTTCACCAGCATTCTACTAACTCTCTAGATGACACAACACAAAATGTGTGTGTTGTACGCGACAAAATTATTGTCTTTATCAACATCGTACTTCAAATTTAACTCACAGCATAATATACAGCATTGTAAGTAATTCTGTCTTCTCATAGTGTTCATCCATGTACTATCTGATTCACCCTGAGAGTCATTAACTGATCATTGATTCATTCATTCGTGGATTACTCGGATCGACACTTTGAATTTGTCCTTTATTCTATCGTTTGAAGGGTATTGTTCTTTCCTCATTCTGCTGGTCACTGGTGCAAAACTTTTCGGTGTAAAATCTGAGTGGGGAAAAGAATAATTGTATGAGTACGAATAATAATGAAGTAAATTAACTTGTCAAGTACTCCCTAAACTACATACATATTTTACCAGCCCTGTAACTAAAAAACATTCGGCATAACATAAATCATGCCTTACGCCTGAGGTGCATTATATTTTTGTAGTTATAATATATTGTTTAAATGCTCTTTGTAAGTTTCCAACAATGGTTAAAGGTTTTGAGAAATAGTAGGCTACAGAAACTATGGTGGGACACTTGCATGTGATCGCCATAGACAGATGTAATGTCCTCAACATGCGTGGAAAGATGGCGCGGATTTATCTTACCTCCGTGTCAATAAACACGCTTTATTGTCTGTCCTTAATTCAAAGCGACCAATTCTAAAATTGCCTGTAACATTTACTGCCCACAGTAAATCTAACACAGCGCCGCAGCTAAAAGTCATTACATGCGCGATTTCCTGCCGCTTCTATTTACATCTAAAATAACGCCGACGCCCATTAAAACAGTAGTGTTCTCGGCTGTGTGGTCCACGGCGTCCCCTGGAAAACCTGTCACTGGGCTTAACGGCCATGGAAAAGAGCGTCGCTCCCTCACTATTACGGTGATTATCTGACAAGCGCGGTAGATTTGTATGTGACCATTAAAGCTATTATACCTCCACAGGCGACGGTATGCTGTTACAGTCAAGGCCAGGAAGAATGGCTGGCTGTAATACTAAAGGAAGCACTTTGATAAAATGGCCATATTCATCACAGTTTAATTATTTATCCAGTGGTTCAACATGGCTTTCCAGAATATAGTTATATAAGGCGATCTATTAAATCACTTCAGTGTGTAAAAAGGTCATAATAATATTGTTCATTATGGCAAAGAGAGAAAGTTGAGATGGCACAGTCATGAGCCCCAATTGTCAGGCCTGGCAAAAAGCATCTTATATATAACGCACCTGTCAAAGGCAGCGATAGTCGACAAAGACAAAGAAGGAGATGGGAAGACAAGGTCCGACAAACGATAAGAATGATATCTGCTAATTCTCAAAGAGGATTGGAAGACAAAAATGGCTGGGGGAGGTTAATGGAGAAGTTTTAATCCAATGGCCTCCCAGCCATACCCGGCAGAGGTCAAGATTGAGGGATGGATGACATGGGATAAGGCGTTAAAAGAGAAATCCCAAAATTTGATCATAATTTTCTCTAAAACCCAGTATTTCTTGGAAAAAGACTTTTTGTCATAGAGCGTATAGCTGTGAGAAGCCTGGCTCTATGTACGGCCAGGACATTCCGCGACAGATGACGAGGCGACTTTCAGCCATCAGACACAACATTTGAATACAAAGCGCCGGGTCCCCTCGGCTTTAATGGTAAACAGGCCTATTATCGTTCTACCAAATGTCGTCTTGTTCAGGTTTTTTACTTACAATATATCTTTCATCTTCTCTCCTCCCCCCCCCCCCGCCCCTCCTGGTCATTCTTTTCTCTTTGTGCTAACTTCCACCCTCTGCCTATTCCTCTCTTTCTCCCCCCTCCCTCCCTCCCTCCCTCTCTCTCTCTCTCTCTCTCTCTCTCTCTCTCTCATGTAGAAGACATACATCAAACTGCCCTTCCTCTTCACTCTTTTCCTACGTGTTTCTGTTCACTTCCTGTGTCACTACTGAAATGCATCGTGCTTATTAAGACTGCACTGAAGATTCAAATACATTATTCTTGTTAGAGGGAAATTTAAGATTTTTTAAAATGGGGGAGGGGGGGGGGGCATTTCAATGGAATATGCAATGTCTTTTTTTATTGATGGCCACACACATTCCAGCTTAATTTTCTTATCGGTTACTTACCCAGGTCACTGCCGATGTCATTAGTTGGGCTCAGAATTATCTGCTGTACCTGTGAACTTATCAGCCCAACGAAGATCAGTTTTCAGAAGTGTTTGTTTACACTTTAATTTGTTTTTTCCTATGTCAGGTTTAAGCAGAGGTGTTGTGTTTGTTGACAGATCAATACAGGTTTACGAAGACGGATCCTTTTGCAATGGAAATTCGATGCCACAGTAAAATCCTTGGTATAAACTAATGAGTAAATATCAAATGAAAAGGTCCGCAAAACGACCCAGGAGGCTACAAGATCTAATAAAAAACCACAATAGCTCAGAAATGAAAAATGAGAGGATAATATCCATATGTTTCGATAGTCAGGTAGCTTGGAGGGCACAGACAGAGATTGTCACAAAAGAGGAAGATAAAACAAGAACAGAATCCAAGAATGGGCATTCTCAAAGAGCAGTCAAAAACAGGGAAGGTTTAAGAAGGTCAGTGACCTTATCCCCAAAGCCGCCCCTACTACATCGGTAGATAGACATCAAGGAGTAAATAACTAATAAATTGTGATAGAGAATTTCATCCTTTATGACAAGGAGCAACTTTAAAATGGCTCTGGTTTTGTTTCTATGAAATGATATGGCATTTCTGTGAGACTTATTTACATCGCGAACAGTGGCCCCTGGTAACAGTCTGTACTTTCAGGTCAACAGTTCGTTATACAGTTTACTCAAATTTTCAGTCAAGCTCAGCATCAGTAAAGCCTATTTACATCCATTGTCATATTTCCCCCCTGAACTGTAGACAGTGTCATAGTTAAGTGTATCAAAGAAACTACAATTTAGAGATTCAGAGATCAGAGAATACAAGATGGTGAAACCCCACTCTCCTCGAGGCCAACACTCGTCTAAACTAGAAGATGAACAATCTGTCTCGGCGCTTTTGTTGGCATCCCTAATCAAAATTGATTAACCAGAGACAGAATGAACTATACAATAAATCATTTACAAAGTCAAGATCTGAGACAAATCTTACAGTTCTCACAAGATCCATGTATAGACTCTTTGAAACAAGGAGATCCTGTGGTCCTTCATGATTTACTGATGACTAAACTTTGGTAGAATTAATTTGGCCCGACAAAATCTCCCTGGGGCTCCAAGGATGTCTGGTTTTGTTTGTGGCATTATCCTTTTTTGTTATGTTGTTCAGTCAACACGTGCTGGGCTGGTTCGTGATTCACTCACCCACAACCGCCTCAACGTTGAGATGGCTACCACAGACACAATAAAACATCAGCTGCAACAACAAAATGTTGGATCCCCTGCTTACTTCTTCCATCCCCCCCCCCCTTTCCGTTTCCCTCTCCTTCCTATACCCTCGTTCTACACAGACACACACACACAGACACACACACAGACACACACACACAGACACACAGACACACACACAGACACACACACACACAGACACACACACACATGCGCGCAAACACACACACACGCGCGCAAACACTCACACACACACGCACACACTCATACACGCACACACACACACGCACACACACACGCACACACACACACAGACACACACACACACACACTATTCCCTGTGGTTCTTCAGACGAATGCCACATCCGGCGAAAAGAAGCGTAGTCTCTGAATGGCTTTATCAAAGGCAAAAGAAATGAACGGCATGGGGTATCGCTTAAAAGCATAACTAATATAGCTCACACTACCCATGAATAGTTTTGTTTTTCTTTCGTTTTCAAAAGCAGTATCATGTAGCAATTATCATCAAGGGAACTTTCTTCTAGGCACAGTACTAGTAATTTACATGGGACAATGAAATACTCCTTCTACTGAGGATTGGATGTTCTTTGTTCATTAAGAAACATTTAAACTTCTTGTAAGTAAATCTGGCCGGCAGTGAAACATTTCTCATACCAGAGTTAAGATGTGGCTATCTTTTCTACACTAATTAATTAACTATTGCTCAACCAATCTCAATGTTTTTTTTGACAAATTTAACTATAGTTGTGTTCTTGCATCACCTTTCCGTCCTGATTTCTCCAAAATTCTTCTTAAACAGTGACTGCTCAAACACTTGTCAATCTAAATATTAACAAACTTAAAACCAAACTTGATCAACGTAGCAGTAAAAAGCCAATATTGGTCTGACACTCGGAAATGTTAGGACAATAATTACAGTCTTCAAATCGGATAATGACAAAGTCTCCATTTTTTCTCTGTTTTCAGAGAGATAAAAGGGAAATAATTCATGCCTGGTCTAACAAACACGGATTGACATGTCAGCCTGACAATGGGGCCACGTGCCGACTTTCTCCCTGGTTTTGTCAGAAGGTGTCCCGGTTAAGACGGATGTCCCCCTGGCCTGGAGGTGACACTCCCGTTCATAACAGTGAATGGTGGACCTGTAATTACAGACAAGGCCAGTGAGCGCCCCACTGTAACTGTCAGTCCTCCTCCTTGATGGGCTTAGCTTCCTTCTCTTTGGTTATTGTGTAAACTGGCGTAAGGCGGGGATTTTGAACTTTTTATGGAGGAAGTTGTAATGTACTGGTAATGATGGCGTGATGTCGATGGAGACAGGGCGAGAGGAAGTGTCATTTTGAAAAAAAAAGAAAAAAGGAGGGAAGGGTCGGGAACAACCTAGAAGTGATTCAAACCTGTGGGATGGGGAGTGGGGAGGATGGAGACGGGGGGGGGGGAGGGTAGTGTAGGATTTCTGAAATGTAGGAGATATTGTAGAGTGTGAAATATAAAAGAGAAATAGAGAGAGAGAGAGAGAGAGGAGATTACTAGATAAAGATAGATTGGGGGAGGGGGGGAGGGGGGGGGGGAGAAATAAGAAAGTGAGGATAATTAAGATGATCGCAAAGGAGGTCTCGACAGGGTGGAATGAAAGTAAGAGGGAAACACTGAACAAAATCAAGAGAGTGCCGTAAGTATGTTAGAAGAAGGAGAGTTTTGGGACTTTGGACAGATCGACAGTACAAACTACAGACATTTACAGTTACATTTTTATTGTATTTTCGTACAAGAGCAACAAACAATCAATGTGTTCATGAGCCATTTTAAGCGTCAACCACACTCCGTCCCCTTGCCGTACGCAAGACCTGTAAAAAGAAAGGAAAAATAGTTTGTGCTATTTTTATTTGAAACAAGTCTGGAGTAACAGAAATTCTGAACAATTCATCATAATAATGAAAATATTTGTTCTCTTCGTGATCACTTCTTTTATCGTAATTATTTGATCACTCATTTCAAATTTTAATGACAGAAGCAAAGATACTTATGTACTTTTTACAATACTTGCTGTCTGATACCTTTTGTACTTAGCACAGGAAAGGAGACGAGCTGGCTAAGGAAAAAAATAGCCCACTGCTTTTAACCTGTCGCCTTGTATTCTTTGATGGTAGTGATCTTTTTTTTACAGCAGGTGGTAAAACCTGGCCTGTGGTGATCCCCTCTAACTCCAATTTCCACAGGCTTTCGAAAGCTGTCACGTGTCTTAAAGCCCCATGACCTGCCAGTGTCGGTTACGGTGACATCTGAGACCTCATATATTATGCTCAAAGAAATACTCTTTTAATTGGGCAAAGAAATACTCCTTTAATTAAGCAAAGAAACACTGTTTTAACTGGGCAAAGCAACAGTATTTTAATTGGGCAAAGTAACACTGTTTCAATTGGGCAAAGAAACGCTATTTTAAGTGCATTTGCCTGCAGATCAACTGTTATTGATGGTAGGCCCACGGCTCACAGTTTTTGGACATATGGACGATACGTGTTCTTAATGTGATGTTTCCAAGTGGTAAAACAGAAAATAAATCATTATGTTGTTGCGACAGTGGAGCAAGTTAGCATGCCTGTGTACCACCTCCAGCTAATTTGTTGGAAATAACAAGACTGGGCTTATGTATTTCAGACTTCTTCTCCCCTTCCACCCTCCCCCCCCCCCCCTTACTAAACCCACACCTCCCACCCCATCCTCAATGACGTTGGACTTGCTATAAAAAGAGAGAGAGAGAGAGAGAGAAAACAAAAGAACAGACGTAGCTCCACACGCATATTTTAAAGTTCACCCGGTAATCTTTTAAGTATAATCATCGCTGAAACATTCGGGCAAATAACATAACAGCAATGCAATGAGATGTATTACGTATTCAGGGTAGTCCTAATGCTGATTTGGGACATGGCTAGGACTACGATAATGCAGTGGCATGACACGTTGTTTAGAGCCAGTTCTGACAAGTGCATTCTGACATTTTGGTGACATTTTTATCTGCTTTGCCAGTGTACCATTTCATTTGTTTGAAAGACATAGTTATCATGAATGAAAGTTATGAAAATAGTAATTTAAAATGGAATAGGACAGAAAAAAAAAGGTTAGGGTAAGACAGCAGAGAACTGGACAAAGGTGTGGATCAAAGGGAATAAACCTGATTGGTCCTTTGAATAACTGGATCTACCTGTGCAATGATAGTCATCTTGGGAAAGGATAGTCTGACAGTGCGAACTAGAGCTATATTTTTTATCTCCATATTAATCGTAGACATATTCTTTCACTTGCATTTTCTCGTTCGATCCCTCCTCTCTTCCTCCCTTCCTCCTCCTCTCTCTCTCTCTCTCTCTCTCTCCCCCATGCTTCTCTTCCCATCTTTTCATTTTCTTACGCTCACTCCCTCTTTTTCTCTAATCTATTTCTAGATTGCCCCGTTTCAAACTCACAGTCTCTTTCTTTCTCTCTTCTTTCCTGCTCTCCCCCCCCCCCCCGGTCTCTCTCTTTTTTGCCATCTTCTTTAGTTCCTCTACTTTTGAACTTTTCTGTCGCTTTTACTCTTTCTCTCAATCTTTTGGCCAGCATAGCACATAAAGTAAATGCTTTCCCATGCAATTACCCCCCAACGCCTCCCATTCATACACATTTAGCTATTGAGGAGCACGGCGTGCTCACAGTTTCCCAAACACGAAAGTTTTCCCGCTGTTGTCGTCTTTCATCGTAGTTGTTGTCGTTGTTGTCGTTGTTGTGGATTTTCCTCTTCATCATCGAGAGCAATTGCTTGTCCTACGCATTTTTGCCGCTTAAAGACAGCTAGTCCTTGGTTTAGGGTGACCTCCACCTTCGACTAAAACACGCGTCTAATATCCGCATTGATTCCGGTAGTAGCGTTTCATTTGTGTTTGTGCACGTTAGAAAAGAACAAAAATCAAACTGAGCCCTAACAGCAGGCAGTTAGTTGTTCTTTGTGTAAACATCCCTCGGCTACGGGAATAAATCTTAAGCTGTCAATCACCTGGTGTTAAGAGGAGATGGACAGATATCACAGGATTATCACACAGAACGTAAAAGGGTGAAAAACTACAATGATGTCCAATGGAGCCATTTGAGAAGTTTCTGTCACTAAGTGATGGTTTCTCTGTGAGGTACGATACACTCATTTCCGTTGACTGCTTTTAGGGCTTTGGTGGATAAATTTAAATAACTTACATTAAACATGATGAAGACCTTCCCTCTGGTTATAATTAATTAACAGAACAAAGACCAAAACATTCCATAATTTGTATTTTTAATAAACAAGTTTAACAACTCGTGAACTCAGCTCTCTGTTGCCCTATCTCCATTTTCCACATTTTGAGAAAACTGATACGTTGTGTTTAGCAACTGTTTTTGTATATAGGAGATAGGACAAAATGATTTTCAAAATATACCTCTTTGAGCAAGTGATCGGTGAAGTGACTACAGTATAATAATGTGGTAGATTTACAATCCTTTTTTTCACGTGACATATATATTATTATTTCCAAATCGCCCAAAATGAAGAAGACAACAAAGAACTGAGCCAGCAAGCTAACGTGTAACAGGCTGAGTTCAAACAAAAACAACACAACATGATCGCTCTTTAGGTGAATAAGATCCACCTGTATCTTCTAATGAACAAGAAAAATTACTCACGCCGAAAGTGAACTATCTCACGCTGTGCGGGATGAGGCCCATAGCTGTGTTTGACTTGCTCTAGAATTTCCAGATAACTCACTTCAGTGGGATCAGTCATTATGATAAAGTTTTAATCATTATCAGTGCAAATTGCAGTTGAGGTGCCGTTCCATCTTCCCACTCCTCAAGCAGGCTGGACTGACACAACGTTTAATGTAAGAGCAACTTCAAAAGAATTTAATTCTTCATCAAATGAAACTTAGAAATCAAGTTCTTCTGTTTGTGAAGACAGACATGGTACTGCACATTTTATGCCCCGGTGTTGGACATAACTTTTCAATATGTTACTCTGAAAAAGCAGGTTGTGTGAATCTTCCGTCCCTAGTAACTCTGGATCCCAAATAGATAGAAAATCCAACGTTTTCAAGGGTTATTCATCCTTTATCGATAAGCTGGTCTAGTGACTGTATTTGTAATCGTTTTCAGATACTGTGGGCACAGTGGTTTAAAACTGTTTTGGAAATTAAATTTTAATACCAATTAGGTCAAAGACTTTTTATTTATTTATTTTTTAAAAAATGACATTTTGTGTTGGAATTCTTCTTCAAACAAGACAAGACACAATATAGTAAGAAAGCACCCTCGCTGATATTCTTTCAGATTAAGCCTGTCTTTTCTAGAACGTGGATACAATAGAGTCTGGTAAAAAACAACTCGTCGGGAAAAGATTCTTCATTTCAAACTAGGCTGACATTAACCAAAGCAAAATATGATTGTGTAATTCCGTAATGCTACGTCTTTCAACGTTCTACGTTGTGATTATCTCGACGGGCATTTACTATCAAAAATGCTGCTTTATGGGAGTTGACTTTAAGTGGACCGCCCTGTATATATGAGCATTACTTAAGCGATCTTGACAATCCGGCAGCAGCATCTACTGATAATTTGACTGGCATTTTAAGTGTTAACAATGGCTAACATAATGTGATACTACCAATCGCCAAGAGTATAAAAGAGTTGTCAATCTGCTTTCTTTTGGCCATAAAAGACAAGATAGGTACACACAAAGCCTGCCATGGAATGAATGGCTTAAAAATGCAGTTTGCCATTAACAGTTTATTACATGAGATATTAATGACCTTCACAACATTATAGGCAGATGGAACTTCGTATGCGGGTATTAGTGTTTATAATTATGTTGAACCCCATGAAGTGGTAAGCTGTCAGCATGCGCCAATGTAATTTTAATGTGATAACTATTGATCCAGTAATCCTATTAACTAAATTTTGGTTAGCTTGGTAAGGAACCTATCTTCTTTCTCTTCTCTTTCTTCTCCCCCCCCCCCCCTCCCCCTTCCTCTTCATCATCTTCCTCTTTTTTTGTTTTTTTGTTTTGTTTTTGTTTATTTGCTTTAGCTTCTAAATATCTTATCACAATAATGACTTTGTGTATTCTACACGCTGAGTGATGAATTATTGAGATAAAATATAAGCAGACAATAAACAGGAAGACATCAAATGAATTTGAGATATAAATTATGCAACAAGCAGCTTTTTTAATGTCATTTATTACGAAACTCTGCCTAATACTGCCCGCAACTGGCTGATAAAATGCTGTGATTTTTATCGTTCTCTTCAACGTTAACCAATAAACCTGCCTCATTCATTTAATGCAAAGCGTTAAGACTCGTGAAGTACATGCATCAAATAAAATATAGCATAAGTCCTCAATTTATCTCTCCGAAAGCTTGATAACATGAGCTTCCATCTTACCACGGCATCAATCTTTCCAAGGTTAATTCATCTTTCGACCACTGCGTATATATTATTCTGTAGAGCCTAATTCTTTCTATCTGGAGTAGCTATTTATAAAAATGAAACTGTCCAGGTAGAAAAAAAAAGGAAAAGGTCGTATCTATAAACTAATTTATTGAAGATAAAATCGGCGGCCATTTTTATTTTTGCTGAAGAGTAGCCTGCGTGGAATTAATTCCATGTTTCTCTGCCCGTCGAGATAATCACCACAAAGTAGGTTCAAAGACGTAATATAAACCAAGATGGTTTTGTAATATACATTGTAAAAAGAGAAAGGAATGCATATAGAATTTAATTTGCAGATTCATCTGTTCTTTTTTTTTCCTTTATTATAATTATTATTATTAATTACTGTTTACAACCCACTTCTCTCTCTCTCTCTCTTTCTCTTTCTCTCTCTCTCTCTCTCTCTTAACAACTGATATTCAAAGTGGAGGAGAAAGATATCAGAATTTAAAAAAAATGAAAAGTCAAAGAAGAAGGTACAGTAAATAAATAATACCAACAACAAAAATCAAGCGAAGTAAATCGTTTACTGATGTGCATCAGCTATTGTCAAAGAGCTTTCAGTTCTCTGGAGAAGTGACGTCACGTTTCCCCCGAGTCCCGGGAAGTAAGTGAGCGTGAAACACGTAGGCCTATGCATCAAATTCTTTTGCCGCACCTGTAACAACTCTTTGAGTTATCAGTTTTTATTGTTGCTGTTGTTTGTTGTTGTTGTTTTTGTAAGCATCTGTCTCTTGAAATCCGACTCATTTAAAAATGACCAGGTCGTGTATTTGCATAATGTGTTTTGTAATGTCTGTGGTAGCTATGGGTAAGATATAACTCAATAACACAGAGATGAAAAGTTTTCTTAGAAAGCTGAAAGCCGGTGGATTCAGTAACTGAATGTAACAAAGACGGATATTTTTTTACATCGTTAGTGAGTAAAATGATGTGTGGAAAACCTAACTATATCATTACTCTGAATTCTCGTGAATGACGCATGATGTACAGACGAAATTCGCAACTTCGTTGTTTCAGTATTTCATTAGGGTATTTCTGTGACAAAACTGGATTTCTTGAAACTTCTGTCTCTAAAACCGTAACATGATATGGCCATGGAGTATAGTTTTCACAGCCGTTTCTCAGATGTATGTGATGGTTGTTTAAAAGATATAGGATAATATAGAGAAGAAAGCGATGGTTCAGAAGGGAGAGAGAGAGAGAGAGAGATAGAGAGAGAGAGAGAGGGAGAGAGAGACAAAGAACGCTTTTCGACAAAGCAACATCGACAGTTATGTCTTAATATTGCTGGAATTCAGGTTATATTACTCCTGAGCAGTCAAGAATGTCGACCAGTGCCTGGTCGGTGATAGTAAGAGCAAATGGCTGGCGGCTGACATCGACAAGATACCCGTCTCTTCTATCTCTCTTTCTCTTTCTTTGTCTCTATTAGTCTCTCTCTCGCTCTCTCTCTCTCTCTCTCTGTCTCTCTCTCTCTCATATGTGTGAGTGTGTGTGTTATGTCCCTAGGCAGAGAGAAAAACCTGAGCAAATAATGAGATCAGACCGACTAGAGGTATCTCCTGTCAAGATGGTATCATGACTGAAACTATGGGAGTAACCCACGGAATGGGTTCTCTCTCCAAGTCGTTACGCTTGTTTTTCGTGTTACTTGTTGTCTTGGGCTGCGTGCTTTCTATCTATCAGAGGAGAAAGAGGAAGAAAGAAAGCTAAACAAGGGTTATCATATCTGATACAGGTCATCTCTGAGCAAGAGGAGAAAGAGTTTCGTTCTCTGTGGAGGTTTTTGAAAGCTCGGCAGGGGGGATTTATCGAATGTAAAACACTCCAAAGGCTCTTAGCATCCCTCGTCACGATACGGCGATTAAGGATACAAAAATAAATAGGAAGATTTTGGACAAAGGTTGGGTATGTGATGTGAAGTTGTGAGAGTACTTGTTTGTATGCTTGTCCCCCTGATGGGATCTTTCTGAATGAAAACAACAGTATGAAGGCCATTTCTCCTTTGTATAAACGGTCATTGGCACGAGAAGCCACCAGGCAGACACAATATAAACATCGTCTCTCTTTTTTCGGTCTGGTAAAAAAAAAGACAATTGCTCATTTTTATGACTTATTTTTTTCTTCAGACAGTGACGTGTTTATACCTCTTAAGTGCGTAAGTAAATCTTTATCTGTCAGCCTGTCAGTCTGCCAATCAATCTGTCTGTCTGCCTCTTTTTTCCTTCCATTTTTGGTCTGTATTTGTGCCATTAAGAGAATATTGCATGGCAATGTAAAGTGTCTCTGTTGTGTTCTTTTGTCATACTCTAATACAGATAGAACCGTCGTAATCTCATGATAGTAATATTAGAAGATTTTTTACAGTATTGCTCATCATTTTTTTTTTCTTATGAATTACTTTTAAAATAACATACGATTTAATAACAAGTTACGTGATTCATATTGTCAACTCATAGCAAACAACTAAATCTGGAACCTGAATCAACATCATAATAGAAACGCAGCTTCTCTTCAAAAATTTTCAGATACGTTGAGGTTTAAAAATAATGAAACCCACTTGCTAAACCACTAGACGCCGTGACGTCGACTTCTACAAAAAACACTCAAGGTTTTGGTGTTTGGTGATGTATTCAGAGGCTGCGGTATTTCATGGGTGTTGTCTGCTATGATGCTCTGATCGCTCCAAATGGGAGGAGAACTGACCAAGAATGAACATTTGGTTTCTGTCTTATAGCCAGCGCCTCCAACTCTAAATATTTATTTCTCGCCCGGCCTAGTTTTAGACGAGGATTCCTCCGTCTGATGCCGGCGTCGCGGAGTCCATTTCTGTGGTCATCCGTATCTGCCGATGGTATCTGACAGATATTAAACACAGAATGCGGCCGTGGTCAGCGGATATCAAAAGGCCCTCAGGCATAAGGAAAACCTTCCCGAGGACGCCGGGGGCTAGGAGTAAATGGCGCAGAAAGTTTACGCCACTCCTGATGGTTTGATGGTTCGTGTTCCACGCTGCACTGATAACGTGGACGTGATATGTTATGACTCAGAGATGGTCCAAATGGCACACCAAGCGCCTGTCTGAAAGATTTAAAAACAAGAAACAGGTTCATATATGGGATTGAGAGAACTTCTTAATGTTAATTTCATTTGAAATGCCAGAGAAGAAGAAAGGTTTTACAACACAATACTAATTCCCAAATCTGTGAACGATTTGGCTATATTATTATATTAACAACAGAAATAACAATATTTCACAAGCGCTGGGATAAACAAATACATGATTTGTTCTGAGCAGTTCATTCAATCCACATGAAACTATACTGGAAAAACAAGAAATGTGTTTAAAGGTAGGGTGTAATGGGAGTGGAGGCAATGGAAGTGGGAGATGTGACATACAGATCATATCATTGAAATATCTGCTTTTTCTTTGATACGGACCTATAGTGACGTAAATGTCAAGGTATGATGAGATAGGTCTTGGTCGATGGGTGCGGTTTTAAGCAGAAATCTGTAAGTCTAGATCTGAAGACACATTGTGTGGTAAAAGAAATCTGGGAAGCGATGTCACTTCTTGATGTTAACGTCTTTTAATCTGTTTTTCTCTCTTTGAAGTCTTGTGCATGCAAAGAATTTTCTCAAATCATCATCAGCCAATAGCTACTATGTTGGCATTTAACATAATACGCAGACTACGTTTGAAACCAGCAGCAAAGTAGAAAATAAAGAGTGACAGTAGCAAAGACAACCACATAATAAGGATAAAGATGATGACTGGGAGATTGTCTGTAACATTTGAATATTGCCCTTGTGTTACATTGCTAATCAAAGGAGACAAAGGTCTAGAGACCTAGTGAGAATCTGTTGTGCATAAAACCACAATATGTGGAATTGTGCTAACAATTGAAGGTCACATCTTTATACAATTCAAGTTACTAACTCCTGTCATTTGTCTCCTTATGATTCAATTGTAGCTTAGGAGAACAGGATAACAGGACTGTTTGTCATGGAAATTCGAGAGCTAAAATATACATGAATAATAAATGACCCTTGGCTCAAATAGAAAATGATGATAGATGAAGACATCGGCTCATTTTTGCCTTCAAGATTTCCATGATTGGGTAGGGATTTGGGCTGATGATGGAATAAAAAAGATAAATGTGGGGCAAAATACGAATTATGATGATTTAATGAAAATTTAGGAAGAAAAAATGTAAACGTACAGATAGATGGGCGGACAAAAAGATTGACAGGCAGACAGATAGACAAAATGCAGATGGGGTCGTATGGGTAGAGGGATAAATAAGAGAAAAGAGAGAAGGGTGGATAAAGAGATGGATGAGCTGTGGGTGGATAGATACATCCGGTGGATAAAAAGAGAGGAACGAGCCAGAGAGAAAGGGACAAAGACAAAGTAGGAAGAAGAGGGGAAATGAATAAAATACCATAAGATATGCTGGGATACCTTATGAACAAATAGAAAAGAGGAAGAGAGAAAGAGAGGAAAGAGGGATAAAGAGAGGAGAAAGAGACAGAAAACAGACAGAAAGATGTTGGATTGAGAAGGGGTGAGGGATATTAACTACACAATCACCAGTGAGTGCTTACATCTTGGTTTTAAAATATTTCCGAAGTTGCTTGACTTAAAAAAAAATAAAAAAGTTGTGCAAAACCTGTTTAATGAATGTATATTATTGCTTCAAGTTATGCAGGACTGGCTATGTATTATAAAGAAAACTGTTATGTATATAACAGTGGTCTAGGTCATGATAGAATGTGTCAGCATTTCGCTTTTAGCATTATGGCTCGACCGTTCTATCAACGCGCATTATTTTAACCTATAGTAGTATCGTCCTTGCTATAAAGATTACTGACAATTATGTATACATTTACCAGAACATCGACCTTTACAAAATTAATTAACTTCTTTTGTTATTAAAATTGGCAGATCTTTGAGTTTTGCACATATCACTGTCATGTATAAAGCATTTATTGCCAATAATGTACCATATACGAGATAAACAATTTGCTGTACTTGGTGACTCTGATAGTTACCTGATTACAACTGGGCTACCAATAGCTTGAAATGAAATAATGTATAAACCAATGACATCATATCGAGACAAATGATAGGGAATAAATTGTGAAATAGCTGTATATTCATTACAATTTGCTCGAAATGTGATTCGTGAGCAAAAGACGAAGGATTTTTATCTTATCCCAAATTAATATTAACCCATTAATTATAGAAATGAAATTTTGCTTATCTCAAACAATTCTCTGAATATCTAGGACTATTAAATTGAATTAACTTTATCACTTTACTTGAGTTATGCTAAAGGAAAAGTGTTAATTTGGAAATTGCAGATTTTTAAAATGAGTGAGAAAGGGCAATCATGTCTGGAATCAAACCATGGTGCTCACTTCGGCAGATGGGAATACATGAATTTGCTATATGCAAACTTTTTTATTGACATTTCTATTTGTGGTATATGCCTGGTAATAGATCCTTTACAGTGCAGTCGGAAGATGATCCTTCTTCAGAATAAGAATGTTTACATAATTTTATTAATTTTCTGTCCAAAGATTTGGAATACAGAAGTTGGCCTCTATCCAGCGATGACTTTGTCGACAACACTGAAAAAGAACATAGTTTGGGGATAAAAAATACTGCACATGTTAATGTTTCTGATCTTACGTCAATGTGATTACATGTATTATGGAAGAAAAAAAAGACAACACCTTGTTCATTTGTTTAATGATAAAATGTTTAAAAAATGTATTATTAGACACCTGACTGATTGTCTGTCATACCCAAAGAGTTAATACGTTTGTACTGGAGTGAGGAGTCATGACGTCGCCTTAACAAAACACCACCTGACTAGCGTGCCAATATTGGGCGTCATGATAATGGGGTTTAGACTTAACTGTATTGCTATACACGAGTGTCGACACAGCTATACACAGAATAAGAATTATATTAAGACAGAGCGACTTCTCAATTAGTATTATTACACTGTCGAAGAAAAAACAATACACATGTACTTAGTTCTAAATTGTAACACAATATTCGCATTACAGATCCCCATCTTAATATCAGGTCGGCGAATGCTTTTACTTTCACAGATAGGGAACAGACATTTCCAATGTATGGGAAGGGTTAAACAATTACCTTCCACTAGGAACAAAACTCTCCGAGATTCGAAATTTATCGTAAATTTACAATCTTACATTTTTAATCTTAATATCCCTAGTAGATGCTATGTTGCGAAAAAATATAATACGATTGCTTCTACTAGCGGAGGATGGCCAAAGATACACTGATAGCCATAGGGAATGGACAGTCACATTTTAAGGAAAATAAGTTACCAAGCTCTAAATTTATAGCCAACTATCATTCCCATTAAAGATCTTCATCTTCATATTATCCGCAGATGCTCTATGGTTTTATGGCTTAAAAGAGATTGTATCCTAGTGCTTCTACTCTCAGAGATTGGGCCATAGATATACCAATGGGTAGAGGGGGCTAGACACTTTGTCTTACGCTATATCGATAAAAAACCGGCTAATCTTCTTGTTAAGACGCAACCTCCGGAGCTCTGACGCATCTATTTTCCTTATCAAGCGATATTCATCTCTCCCGAGCGAATTCTTTATAAGGGAAATTAAGACTCTCGGGGTCACTTCCTTGCGACATCAACAATTAATGTGTCTGGTCATTGGCTAGGGACTGCTGGCAGGGCGAGAGCCAGACGCTGGAATCGCCCGTTTCTGAACGACAGTTAGATTATAAGGCGACATGTCACTATAAAACTGCCATCTATTGGGTTATAACTTATTTTACCCTAGTTGTGAGTGTATGTGTATTTGTCTGTGTATGTGTCTGGATGTATGTGTCTGTGTAATATAAAATATATCACAGGGCGTGTATCTATCTATCTATCTATCTATCTATCTATCTATCTATCTATCTATCTATCTATCTATCTATCTATCTATCTATCCCTCACAGCTAGCCAGCCAGCTATTTGGATATATTACACCCCTCCTCCCGCTGCCCTCCTCACTTTGGAGCCTTCATTTTGCAGTACAGTTTGCATTCTGCACAGTCCTACCCAGACTTGCCCTCTGTTATCCATTCAAAACGAGCACTATTTCATTTGCATATTCCCCGAGTTGCAGAGGATGCAAATCGCAATATAATAGGCGGTCTGTTATCCTGATCATTTTTTAAGTTATGACTTGTGGCTGGTCTCTTTTTCTTCTTTTTTCTCTCTCTCCTTGTTTTCTTTCTCACTCTCTCCTTCTATCTTCTGGATTGTTCACTTTCTTCAGCTCTTTTCTATCTCTCTGTCTTTCCCTTTTTTGCTTGTCTTCAGCATTAGAGCCCAATTAGACAAAAGACTCCAATAATACATTTAAAACTTTGTTTCAAGAAGAATGGTTCAGATGTAAGTAAGTATATGACAAAATGTCTCATACAACGCCTCCCCCCCCCTCCCCACACGCACACTTCTTTTCGCTGCTCGCCCCCCCCCCCTCTCTTTTCCGCTAAAAAAAAAAAAAAATTCTCCAGGAGACAGACTAACATAAGTATTTCATGAATACATTTCCATCTACAACTGACGTCGCCAGTATTTTTTCTGTTTGATACGGAACAGAAGTGGGAGATGTGATAGTACTGGTGTTTCTATTGAAGGTATCAGGGTCCTCATCCAGAACCATGGTAATGTCATTGATTAAAACAGCCCGCTTGTTCGTCCATCATCTTGGCTGTTTTTACTTTATTTGGTTTCAGTATTTGTTCTTGTACTTTTGGGGGGAAATTGCTATTTGTCTCTTTTGTTTCGTTGTTGATTTAAATTTGTTTTGTTTTGTGTTTATTTTTATTGTTAGAAACAAAAACAAAAAAAGAAAAACAAACAAACAAACAAACAAAAAGCAAAACAAACAAACAAAGCTAAAACAAAACAAAAACAAAATACATGAAAAGAAACACCCATCCATACATATAAACTCACACACACCTACTCGCACACATGCACATTCACTCACTCACTCTCATACACGCACAAATCGCTGATAACCTGACACATTCGTCCTACTCTGATGCCCTACTAGTACTTGTCTTAACCTTAAATGTGTGGGCAGAAATTACTGGAATACTACGTTCTTACGCCAAAAGCTGGTCGAATTCAAAACATGATAAGTGAGATATGAAGACACTGTAGGAGAAATTTCTCTCCAACGATGGTGTCTGATATAAGAAAGTATTGTCAGTGGATGGCAAAGTGAGCAAGTCTCTGCCCAAATCGGTCCTTTGCCGCTAATAGGGTTAAAGAAGCTGGTGTCTTTTCAAACGAAAACACAACACAAGAATCTCTTCTTAAGTAGAAACCGCCATGGTTGATATTCACCATAAGCACCTTAGTTAACATCAACATCGTCCGCTCTTTCATAAATATCTCCTCTCCTGCTGTTTCCACTGGCAAAGTTGGACCAAGAATAGAATGATACATCATTTGGACTCTAGCTTGTTAGTCAAGAATTATTAAGGAATAGTAATATATTATATTGGATTCTATCCTACTAATCAAGATAACAATAATGCACTGTAATATATGAAATTGTTTGCTCTTATTTTCCTCTCAGTGACTTTGTTCTTACATCAATCATTATAAATAATGGTGTCTTCACGATGGGATTTCCTTGGCATAGACTACCCTAGTTATCTCTTAATTCTTCACCTCCCTGATTGCGTGTCCCCATTTTGGTCTTCCTCCCGCTGGTCAGAGATCTAGGTCACCTCCTTAAGAACCCATCCCCCTAGCCTGGTCACCTCTATCAAGAACAAATCAGTCTGACAAAAGAACTGGTTATATCGATCTGTACTGGTCTATCTTTATGCATAATCTATAGGGAGTGTATCTATGTGTGTGTGCTTGTAGGGGGAGAGGGAGGAGGTGTGTATATTATGTGTGTCGATACGAATAGAAAGGAATTGATCCATTGTCGTACCGGTCCATTTGTGTATGTGTGTGTATTACTTGACAGTTTTATTTGCAAATAAGTTAGTTCCCTTTTTCACATATTCTAAATGTCGTTCCAGAGTCGAAGAGTGCATACTTCTGGACTAATGTTGAGTCTTCCAACAGATGTACGTCAACGGTTACATTGTCTGTTGGCTTCTTTAGCTTAAAAAATGTCTGACGTTCATCCTCCCTTCTGGAAAAACATTGAAACACACACTCATACACATAAACCCCACACAAGCACTCGCACAGATATTATACATTCACTTGCTAACTCTTATACACCCATAAATCGTTGATAACCTGACTCAGTGGTCCTGCTCTGACGCCCTACTTTTGCCATGTAGCAGAAGTCGGGCTCTTGGACTTCATGGTGACTTAATGATGCTGCTTTGATTCCTGGGTCGGGGTTGTCATAGTCACGTGGACTGGAAACAGCTTCCGCCGGACCCCTGGGAGGTCAGGAGTCCCTGTGTCTCTCCACCTATCGTCTAGACAGGGTCCTGGTTTTAATTCCTTCCTGATAAGCGACCTTAATGAAGGTCGGAGCTTCGTGTCTTGTCCGCCATTTTGAACATAAGGAGAAACATGTTTGGTTTCGGGTGTTTTGTTTATTTGTGTTCTCTCTCTCTCTCTCTCTCTCTAACAGTCGCTATCTTGCCATTTTTATATAAAACAAATGTATGCTCTTTCAGGGGAGAGAAATGGGGGAGGGGGATGTGGAGGGGGGGGGGGAGGGTAGTGGGGAATGAAGGACTCCTATCCATTGTTGACGGTGCTGCAGTTTTATTGTACTGTGTTGTTACACCTTCGTTTGCTCTTCTTGAAGATTGCTTTCTCTGCCATTGTTGTTAGATAATTTCAAATCTTCAAAGCTTGGGCCAACTGTTTGTCCATTTGTTGGAAACATCGAACTTCTCTAATATTGCATCATTCTGCTGATAATGGAACTATTATTCCACGTGTTTTCTGAGCCTTTCCAAGTTGTCACAAGTGAACATAATCAAACACATCCATAAAATTTGATAGCATTTATTTAATTTCATTAGGAGAAAACTGAAAATGAAACTCTTTCAGATATATGAAGTTTTCATCGATGGTTATTTCTAATCCCCCTTATTTCAAAATTTATCTGATTTGGGTGAGAGGACTTATCGTTAACGAACGCGACCTTATAGTAATCGGCAGTGAGTCAGCATGGTTGATAACTCATGTTTGAATTACATTCCGTGTAAGTGGTGGGATATACGGAATACGTTCAATTTTCACAGTTTTAGCAAATGACTGAAGTCAATGTCAACAACTACAGACTCAGTGACACAGATACACTAATAGGTCAACAACAACAACAACAAATTCAATGAAACAAACATTGGAACAGGTTGTTAAATCATTCTGAATCAACAAAGAGTGACAGAAATAATGGAGGAATCAGAATCTTTTTGCATTGACTTTTCCCTGAAAGTAAATTGACAAGAAACAAATTTTCTCAGATACGATGGGTCTGAGCCAACCACATCTCGCGCAGTAGGTATTATCTTTGTCTGTCTGTAGGGCAGACAGTACCTCCTGACCGGCACTGGGCTTTACGAGGTTGCTTCAATAAAACAGACATTACTACCGCTCCTAGTGAGAGCCACGTCCTAACTGTCCAATCAAAGCCCTGCTGTAGATAAGGATGAGTGCACATCAGAGACTCTGAGAGGACATTTAGGCAGCTTTGGCAGCGAGCAAGTCCAGTGAGGCAAGGTAATAAACAATGCGTATTGATTAAGATTGATAGAGATGAGAGTGAGAAAGGGGCAAACTTTTGGCATTATTCATGTCATTATTTTCATTTGCAATCTTGCAAGTATGCTTAAGATACAGTTATTTTTACAGCATTTAATAATGATTTTAAACAAAAATACAAATCTTACATGTATAAATAAATAAATAATACACGACTCTGCATGCTAAAGACAAACGAACGGCTATTTAGATAATTTGTCCTATACAACTGCAACAAAACCCATAACAGGGCTATGGACTCAAAATCTATTGGGTATAACCATAAGGAATTTGGCACACAACTGTATTAAGATCTGTGTTTTTACTTTAGAGTTTCAATTGCCGATATGTTCTCTTTTTCACTTGCTTTAAATGCACAAATCGAAAACATAGATTGTCGTTATCGGCTGCCGGCAGCCGCGGACAGACGGCGTCGCATTGAAGAACGGTCGCCGTGAGCGGTCGCCGTGTCTGTAGCCCTTAAGTTCTCCCCTACGACTGCCTGTGCAGTCAAGTCTACTTACATCTAGGATTAACTATGTTTGACATCTTCTAAAAAGGCGACAACAATTGAATAGTTAAATGAATAGTAAACTCGCGAGAGGGTTTGGTCTGAATTGTACGTTCGATAGACAAACGCGTTTTCTTTGAATAGCGGTTCAATTAAATCAATCACAATATCAACATCGAGGTGAGCAGGGTTGCCATACACTTCAAGTCGCAGAGCAATATCAGTTTGACATATATTCCAAATATCTCTCATGAGGACCGTGGGTTCTATTGTATGATTAATTCTGCTCTGAAGGGGCATAGGTTGGAAGGGAGACGGACTGAGCGAGGTGGAGAAACAGTGGAGGTGCTAAGGCAGTAGTGAATACAGCAATTATTGTCCTTCAATACAAGGGGTTTTCCTGAAATCCATTTCGCATGAAGATAATTGTTTAGATTACCTATGTTTTATTTCATTGGAAACAACACTGGCTTTTCTCAAATCCATACATCGTCCCACGAACATATAATTATACAATGTTGGTATTTGTACTACAGAAGAGACAATAAACAATGACAGGTTTTCCTGGACAGCCGAGTCTCTCTTTCAGGTAAACGTTTTGCACTGTGTTTCTAGTGATGCATAAAATATAATTTTTATGGCCAAGGGCAGGAGTATAGTTACCGTGCTGTACACAGGTGTTTATTCCTGTGCCCCCCCCCCCCAAACCCCCCGCTTTGTTTTGTTTTGTTTTGTTTTTAAATGACCAAAAGATCTAACCGCCCTCCATTTCTCTCTCTCTCTCTCTCTTGAAAAAGAGACGCGGCTTTTCAAGCTTGCTGTTCGTTTAACAGATCTTTGAACCGACTCCTCACCACCCAAAACGTCTCATGAAATGCTAGTTTTTAATGATTGCTGCATCTGGTATGATATAAGCTATGGGATCTGTATTTCTTTGAATTATTAAAATGATGCTGAAACTGTTGACATATTATACAGAAATTGAAAAACTGCAGCTCTTTCTCTCTCTCTCTCTCTTTGCCTCTCTCTCCCTCTCTCTCTCTCTCTGTGTCTATCGCTCTCTTTCTCTCTCACTCTCCCTGTTCCGCATTTGAAGAATTGAAAGAAAAAGCAAGGAAGGAAAGAGCAGAGAGCATCCATCCGAAAAGTGCAAACACGAAGACTGCACTTTCTGTCCATAGAGGGTAAAATTAAATATGTTTTATGAGGAAGGAATGTGCTATCAGAAAAAAGAAAGGAAAGAGAGGAAGGTGTCAAATTGCTTTGCAATGACCTCTGGCACTGGCCAGTTCAGGTCTAATGTCCGTCTGGCCATCAGCTGCTCTCCCCCTGTCTTGATTATTTCCATGCCCGGCAGCCTCCTGTGACCGATACAAAACAGACTGCAGCTACGTCAACAAACAATTAGCCTCTTGTTTACACAATTTGTCAAATAGGGCGGCCAGAAAGTAAACACACGGGGCTTTCTTGCACCTAGGCGTCAAGATAAACTGAGCAGTGAGGGAAGATTCCACTCATAGTGGTACCTATTCTAAAACAGCACTAAAAACTTTGACAAAATGCCTTTTATTACAGTTTAATGAAATATGTCTCCATCTATTTAGATATTAAAATTTCATTAATTTTCACAACACTAAAGGACCACATGGCATTTGGATATTCTGAAACAACTGCCTTTTATAGCTTCGCTTTGTTTTATTTAAAGAAAGATCGCAACACAATCATTTTGACTTTCTAGACAGAGAGGTTTTCAAGGAAAAAGGCAATTTTGCCAAAGTACAAGAAAGCAGTAGAAATGTGATCGCATTCTACAAAGTAAACCTGGTACGGATGCAGGACTGTCGATCTTGGGTATTTCACGCTTTCTGTGGCTGATTGTTTTCTTTGCAACGAAGCCAGCCGACATGTACATCCAGTACTGTTTTCCGAGCAGCTGGTCAAGTGCTGCCTGATAAAATGCTGGCTCTTGTGGTCATGCAGAGGCTGTAGGGTGTGGGTGGCCAGTATGCAAACTGGGAAAAAGCACCTGAGTGGACAAAGGTCAATTTACAGAGACAATACTTGTCCAGATATGATTATTATATTGGGGGCTTTACCGGGAAGAAACTTGAGTCTTTCGTCCTTACAGTATTCAATTCAATGACATTCCATGTACACTGATATAAATTGCTAGTGACTAGTATAATTACTTTATGAGCTTAATAAATAACAGAATCAAGAATAAAGACAAATGTATTCTCACCATTACATTATAATGTACTACATGTATTTTCATATTTAAAAGAATTTCAATTTATTCCTATAAAATGTCAATTTTTTATTTATTGTTCGGTTTGTTTTGTTTTGCTTTGTTTTTCAGAGTGTTTATTAGAAACAAAAGTGAAGTGATGAATTTGTTTTTTGCATTCTTCTTGCTTTTGACCATTCACATGCTAGGAAAATTGATGCTCATCTTTTGGCATTATACAATGCATGTGAAAAGTTCTTATAATCCGATAACTCGCAATCTGTTGAACGAATGCCGCAGTGTTCAGTTGGTGAACTATTCTAGATGAGACGCACGCTCCCTGCAGTGAACCTACTGAAACGCATGACAAAATATAAACTATCTGTTCAGGCTATGCCTCTGACTCTATTATATACAATATACAGTTTTTGACTCTTAACCAAATGAATTCACTATTATGTTGGACTTCAGGAGACAAGTCTCACGAAATTCATTTGAGAAATCGATCTTGTGAATCCCTTTAATTTCACGATCAGCTTAAATGAACAACATATGAAGACTCCAGTGGAAAAACCAGATAAGTCACATTTTCTACAAAGGGAGAAAAATAGAACTTAAAGTTTAGAAGTTTATAGTTTTTCACTGTATATCCTCTTAAAAATTCTCTGTTTATCGGAACTTACCTGGTTTTTTCCGAATTGTTGTTCTGGTTAACAAATCTTAGCTTTATAACGTCGGGGCAATAATTCATTTTCCACAAAAATGTGACTTACCAGTGTTTCCAGGGGAGTCTTCCACCATTGTGCTAACGTGTCTCCTTAGTATCGACAAATGTACTCACCACCCCTTGAAATGAACATCATAATGTACCCTATTAGTTCATCACCTGCTGATGCAAATATTATAATGCATAGAACATTTTCTCTGTTGTACCTCCTCGCTTCCAAAGTTTCCATCCTATGAGAGAATAGTCTTAACAGTTAATTTAATCATTCAACTTTAAACTGTCACTATTTACCGAGGGCATTTTCCTAAAGATCTGAGCTATTGTAAGCCTTTACCGCCTCTCTATCTACCCATCAGCTTTTCTTCCTTTCTGTAAGGAAAAATGTAACCAGAACCCGCTCTCTAATTCTCCACGTCCTCTCTCTCTCTCTCTCTCTCTCTCTCTCTTTGATAGTGTCTTTATCTTTCTTCATAATATCTATGTTGGCGTAACCCTATCTAAAATTCAACACAGAATGTATGTGATTTGTCTGATTTATTTTATATCTCATCTTTTTATCTGGCTACCGAACATTTGAGGTTTGATCTATATAACAAGTGTCGGCATGAGAAAATATTCAAATACAAAATCAATATACAAGAGGAGAGTTAAGCATTGATGCTTAAGTGTCTGCAGCAGACCCTTGATTACGGGCTTCTAATACTGTTTCCGGCCTCCTTGTAGACCACACGGAACCTATGAGAGCAGCCAGGGTACTCAAGGCACTCCGCCCAGTATCTTTCGGAATGAAGGTAGAGAAAGTATTGGTGTTCCAAAACAAACAGATCGGCCCTAGGTGTTTGTTTGGTCAAGGCTCTAAATTGACCATATCGCCAGCCGCGATAGATTACCTGATGTGTACTTCTCGCCCGCCCTCAGCCCCCGGCATCTCCCGGGAGAGTCCGGCGGGAGTCCTCTCCCCTTATCTAGCTAGACTGTCTTTTATTCCTACATTTTTTCTTTCACGACTTAAATCACTCCTGCATCTATTATTACTTTTTTCCCTCTCTCAGCAAAAGGGTAGACCATGATCTAGATCACTCACCACCTGTCTCTGGTTAGTCGTTAGTTGATTTAGACAGACAGACTGGACTTTTCTCTGCTATTTCCAGGATAGCCGCCCTTTCCATGAGGATACCTCAACGAAGAGAGGACATTTTGATTCTGGCCCGAGGAAATAATAGCTGCGTCAAAGTTAGCAAAAACAAATAAACACACGAAAGACAAAAAAAAAAAAAAAAAGATGATTATATACATTCAGTGTTATTTGTCTTCTCTTTGTAGAGAAATAAAATTAAAGAAATTGATCTTGACAAACAACATTAACATTTTGTGCTTATCTGAAATGAAAACAAATTTCCTGCCAGCTATTTTGCTCATTCTCTGACATTTTTCTGCTCATGTAGATTCATGATGTGGAGAACATTTGTTCTCAAAAATGAAAGTTTTATACAGTGGTGTACACAGATAGCAGGCACTGGGCATAGCAACGGCTTCTTACAGTTGTTTTTACCACTGAGAATGTTTTCATTATGAATGTCTTGGAGAGCAAAACACATAGTTAAGAACGACGAATTTCTCCATGTATTAATTAATATTGTCTTAAGTTAAGAACGACGAATTTCTCCATGTATTAATTAATATTGTCTTATGATTTCCCTGTTTGTTTTTTTTTTTTTTACTGAGTCTGGTATGTATTTAGTTCAGTTTCATACTCGTGCTGCTATGTCATACAAGGTGATGGTATATGCTGCAAATATGAGATTCCTAGAATTCATCCTTACTGACAATCGCTTTTCCTCAAAAAAAGCTTTTGGGTTACATAGGATAGGGGAAACAAAATATCAGTTGCCAAATGTACAAAAATTTGTGCAACCAATAAGCATTAAATAGTTCAACAAACAAGCAAACAAAAAATTACGGTGATTATTGTGTGAGTGAGTCTCCTCTCCTGAAGTACTTGTTGTAAGATAACTTAAACTGTTGTCGGCAAATTTATTGGATAGGGATGGGAGGCACTCTAGTTTGTCATTTCGTCAGGACAGTGAATTATATAGTAAAGTGCACGATTTCTTTTAGGACGTTTCCGCTGAGAAACGAGTACGTCAGATTGTATGTGACAGATTAAGAATAAATTCTAATTTTCTGATTGGATCTTAAGGTCACACTGTCTGAAAGAGGCATCTAAAATCTCTGATTTAGACATATAGTTTTAAAAACACAATCTATACAGAAATTTGAAAAAAAAGAAAAAAAGAAGAACATTTGGCCCAAGACAAGTTTTGAATAAAAATTTAGTTTTCTGTCACTTCTTTATTCCTGTCCCTGATTTTGTATCCCTAAACTCATTGTTGATGCTCTTCGTTCTTGGATTTCTCCTTCTTTCTTGCTCTCTGCCCACGTAAACTGCATTTCAAGTAAATTCAAGTGATGTATGGCCTTCAACTAAAAATGTTTCTTTATTGTATTTAAAATAATTGAATTCTGTATCTACAATGACGCCAGTGTTTCATCAGCTCCAAAAGCAACTTTTTGAGATTGAAGCATAATTCAATTAAATGAACTTTGTAATTCTTTTCATGAACAGTTGTTTTTCGCTGCCTGCATCCTGGTTTGCAGTATGTCTCAATAAAGGATAATTACATAAAGAAGGCTAGTAGAATGCTAATCAACATGAGAATTCAATTAGTTTTTTAATAGTCAGCACAAAGAAGGATGACTGTTGAAGAAAAACTTTGAAACCGAATGAGACAATTTTATTTTATATACATTCTTCCCCACTGACCCTGGCCAGCATTTTATCTATCCCGTTTCCATTATATCAGTAATATACCTCAGCATTCGCGTGTGCATCCCAGTTTTCTTGGGACGATGGTACAGCATTGATTTTGCTCAAATTTCAGCTGCCACAGGCAAAACCAATTAGTGACATCCCCTGCAGTGGTTTCCCCCTTGTCTTCATCCCGGGTTCTGTCCCCTCATTTCTCTTCCTTCCGGCCTGGCCGATGCCCGTGCTGAACAGGGCCCTTGTTTTCCTTTAATGATTTTAAATTAGCCGTAATAGCTGGCCCCCTGTCTGGCTCTAATGATATTTAATTGCATAGCAAACTCACATATAAAGAGTACGTGTTTACAGAAGTGAGAGTGGAAAGGCAACAAGGCGAAATCAAGGGTGAAACAAGGGATAATTTGTGAGCGAGAGACGTAGAGAATGTTACTGTGTTGATGTCAAACAGACACCAGATACTGATTCTAACATTAAAAACGTTATACACAAGTCAGTGTGCGCAACATTTAATTTGAGACTGGTATTTTTATTTTTTATTTTGTGTTCAAGAGGTCATAGAATGAAGGCCAGTAATTAGAACTTCAGGGAATAGAATTCACACTCCCTTCCGTCGGGATTACTCGAATTATGACTGTCCTATTAATCACACTGAGACACTCATTGCCACAGAACAAGTTCTGCCTCTCTGATGATTGAAAGGGGATCTTTTCAGTCAACCTCCTTAATAGTTACTGAACAAGGATGTAAAATTTGGACCAGGTTGTTGTGTAAGACATTTAACTTCTTTTTTTAATTAATGGTCCGGAAAGATTTCCAGATCTTAAACCACATAAAGACACGTGAATCACGGGTCCGATAAAAAAAAAAAAGAATATATTCTTTTAAAAGTGAAATCAGACTCAAGACTTTGTAAAAACAAAGAACGTAAGTTTATTATCGGAAGGGGCTCTGTATCATATGTAAATGGTAAGCATGGGCGACTGAATGAGAAGAACATCAAGAATGTACGACATCTGGCTTCATGAAAATCTGGTTTTCAACTACCAAATAGCAATATTGAGATAGTCATTGATAGTTGCTAGTCTTGGCTCCTTCTGTTCTTTGTCTGAGTGGCCCAAGTATGGGGACGTCCAGAGGTTTCTACTCATTACATATACTGATCAGTAACTATCCACACTCCTGAGCCATTTCACCGCAATTAAACTCAGAACAGGCTCTACCGCTGGGGCAGGCAAGCATCTGCATGTTAATTCAATGCTTTACCAGTGGTTATACAGACAAGTCTCTTTTGCTTTCTCATAACCACATTGCCCTAGCCTTGCACTGCACTCCTATAGACACCTTTACGGCCTTTCAGCTCATGCTAAAGTCAGCTTCATCAACATAGAAATGACCTGTGAGTGGCGCCTAGAGACCCTGGCGTGGGCAGTCACGTCAAGGACAATGGTTCTCAAACTGTAAATGTGCAATACCTTGTCTACAGATCACTGTGTGCGATTGTGATCTAGGAGCATAAAGCGTATAAAGCACAGTGAGAGTTGCGCTGCGGCCATTGCCTTTTCTTTCTCAGCTTCCTTATATTGATATTTATGTAGTTATGTCCTCTCTCATGTAAGAAAACAACGGCATCTCATCATTCGCCAATGGATATGACATCGCCCATTTTGAGCAATGACAACAGCGACAGTTGTGAGATTCTTACAATCCATACACCCTATAAAATTCTCAAAGATTTGTCTCGAAAATTGAGGTTATTTGCGGTTATACGGAAGAACGTGAATCTTTCGTCACTTTATCTGTCTGCAAACAATGACATGGCGTTTTCCATTAAAGAGATGGTTATTTGGATTGTAGAAGAAAGTGTTCAGCACTGTTTTATGACATTCAAATTATGGTCTAATCAGAAGAAATTATGGATATCGACGCATTTCTTTAATAGCCAATTTTATCCCTAGTATCGGGAGGTAAGGTAACATACTTATAATATTATGTTAAAATTAGGTTTAGATTTGAGATGGACTTCACAGGAACAAGAATTGAAAGAATTAAACAGACCAATATTATTGGAGAAACTACCCGATCAGCTGGAAATAAAATTTTAGAATTATATCCCTCCAGTTTCTTCAATGATTTGTTGGCACCTGCACATGTTAACGACTACGCATGCATGTATTTATACCAAGAGGTCAGGGGACATACTTTTTGAAAACCGCCCCATTCGTGGACTGAGTAGAGAGGTCTTTGATGACCTCCCGCTGGAGCAGTGGGCATTGACCAATATGCAAATGTTTGGGGACACAAATAATTGGTGGATGGACAACTAGGGAGGCGGAACTTATCGATAATGATGACAGATTACTTTGTGCTGTGATTCCACTGGTGGTAATTAATTCGTATGGTGCCCCGAATATCTTAGCCATGTCCATTCCTACTAGGCTGATTTTTACAGTTCCACTTTAAGCGAGCAATGATTTCCATCCGTCAGGAAGTTAATTATGAGCATTGAGGGATACGGCCGCGGAAACACAGGCTATAGGGACACGCACCTCTGCTGCCGAATGCTCAAATTGTACGCTTCTTACTATAAAATGATCAACAGCAAACGACACGAATATGTCCTCTACATCTTTGACCTAAAAATACAGTTCCTAATAAATTATTACATCTTAACTGTGAGTGGATCGTTTTTTGTTTTTTTTTTTAATTTCCTTTTACATATCGAAAATGTCACCAGATTATTCTCGGCATTTTTGACATATTGTTGAATATAAATTTTGTAGATATTGTCCTTATCATTTAGCTATCACCCCCCCTCCCCTGTGTGTGTGTGAGTGTGCGTTTGTATGTGTGTGTGTGTGTGTGTGTGTGTGTGTGTGCAAAGGAAGCATCGTTGTCCTCCAATGATATCTGCAGACATTTGGAAATTGGCAAAGTTTTCCTCTTATCACACATATACACGCACAAACATACACACACAGACATATATACACACACCATGGTACAATACACACCTTCCCCCATACACATAAACGTACACACATACACACATTAAAACAGACCGAAAATTATAGACAACAGCTTTTGGCCATCTTTCTAAAATAGGCGAACATGTTCGGGCCATTAAGATCAGATTACACTATAAAGAATTTTCCAAAGACCTAGGATATAGGTGCCTAGGTTGTTATAAAAGGATACTAAGAGAAGGGTGACTGATTGCGGAGGCCTAGATTGGCGGGGAATAAAGAATAATGACTGAGTCATGCTGTCGAATACTCTGGTGACAGTACATTTTCGTTTCGTCAGTATTTGATGAGAAACTATTTATATAACTTTATTTATGAATTCTATCTATCAGTCTATCTATTTGTCTATTCGTTCAGATATCAATCTCTCTGTGTCTCTATCTATCTCTATGTCTTTCTCTCTGTCTCTCTGTCTCTCTGTCTCTCTCTCTCTCTCTCTCTCTATCTATCTATCTATCTATCTATCTATCTATCTATCTATCTATCTAT
>JBCAUA010438959.1:0-17709 GCA_038406235.1 Peronia verruculata | reverse complement strand
AGGGGGGTACAGTGTAAAGAAAAAAAAGGGGGGGGGAGGCAGGATGAGATGAGGGTTTATAGAAGGGGGGGGGGGGGAGATTGTGAGGTAGCGAGGGAGGGTAAGGGGTGGGTATTAGGGTGAAATGTTGTTTTAAAAAAAATGAAAAAAAAAAAATGGCATAAACCTAAATGTAAACCTGTTGAAAAATAATTTTCTCAAAAAAGATATCTTTCTTTAACACATGCTAGCCACTATGTTCAACCGAAAAATAGCACAAATATCTAATGAATTTGTTTTAAAAAATCTCCATGAGAAAGTGCAATATATCTGTTTCGCTGCAAGAACTGTAGTAATAATAATCACAATAAACACACGTATACCAACACAAAATACACACATTAATTAACGCATTAATTAATACACGCATAATGATACACCATACATGTCCAAACGGTTAGGTATGTACAGTCTTACATATCCCGCTTCAAACATAACTCATGTAACATATTCGAAGAGGACCAGCCACACGGTAATATGATGAATTCAAAAAACCATAGTAAGAAAATGTCCAACATTAGACTCGTCTAGTACGATGAAAAAACAATCAACTATGTACATAAATCTTTGGTTCAGTCCACGTGTTTTTCTGTGAAAAAGTCAGCAACATGGGTATTTGCTTGCCAACAAAACAAAACAAAGGAAAAATAAATAAATAAATAAATCCTCAGGATGAATTTAACGAAAATCAGATTTAAAAAAAGCAAAAAGTTTTCTTAAAAAAAAAAAAAGCTAACCAAAAACATTTTTTTAGAAATTCTTATAAAAAATCGGACATCGCGACGTGTGAAAATACAGGTTGCCAGGTTGCACTATTAATGTTGCTCTTTCACCAGCCAATCAGAACGCTTCCTTATTTCTTCTGCTCTCCACACGTGATTGTAATGGATATGAATGGTATACTAGTGTCGATGAATAGATCTTCGTTCAAAGTACCAAGTATAACAGTAATTATGGCTTCCTTTGTCACCCTGTAAGTATAATATTATTTTATTCCTTTGTTAATAAAAAGGTTGGCACACCATATCTATTTTAGGTTTTGTGCGTGAGTTGTGATATGTTTTTGTTTCTTTCTAAAGAGTACGATTGATTTGAACACTTTTGTTTTGTGCAATACTTCCTATCATTCTTCCTTTTAGTATATCAAATGTTTTACCTGCCGCTTATGGCCTCTATTTCGCCTAAACTTGCCTCTGTGCATTCACATTTGAATGCATCAGTTTATGTAACGCTTTCAGTATATTTTATTGGTGTATAATTGTGTTATTCCTAGGGACGAAGCTATTGTTACCAGGTGGTCAAAACAGTTCCCACGGTCTACTGGTATCAGGCAAGTCTTAAAATTATATATTAAATATTCCAGGCTTGTTTAACAAATAATGTATCTCACCCTAACTCTTACCGTAATCCTAACCCTATATTTAACCCTGTAATAATCCCTCTGCAGCCACTTGGCCTGTTGTGGAGCGTCTTCCTTCTGGAGACTAAAATATAGATATAGAAGCTGTACTCCATTTTCCCAGTTCATATCAACCGACACAGTTTGATTGGTTGATACGGAAACCTGGTCACAATAAACAACTGAGTCTATTTTGACTACCTGGTTCTAATTTGTGTTGTCAGTATGAATTATTACATCTATTTCAAACTACCTCTCATTCGTCCGATGTTGAATGAGGAGATGATGACGAATGAGGATAACGCAAAGTATCTGCGATTCAAGTTAAATATGTTAAAGAGCTGACATTGGGTTATATATGACTGATCCGCTTAAGTGCAAACACGTCGATTGACCATTGAATTCGGTTATATGAAAAGAGAACAAACTATGACCAAGATGATCAAGAACGATTTGTATATGTCATTGAATTCACTTCTGTTATATGCAAAATTTGCGGAGATCTATGCATAATAGTGCAGGGAAAAATATGGCACAATGTCAAATAATATGGTCAAATCTTGTAATAATATGGAAATGTAATGGAATATAGCACCGGTTTTAGAAATTTCAGTTCTCCTGGTTGTTGTTCTAATAAGACGAATGATGCGATTAAAAGGTTTGCACGAGACGAAGTATGATAAAACCATGTAATGCTGAACAACTAACACTGAAATGTCCAAATATGACGGAAAAATGAACACGACTGTGTATGATTATGTAATGTCCACGAGTGTGTGTATTAACTCTTTCTGAATATGTCTGAAATTAACAAAGCAAAGACTGGTATTATCAATCTTTTTTTCTCTCCATTTTAAAAGAGAACAAATGAAATAAACTTCAGCTTTTTAAGTGGAAATTTAAATACTGTCCTTCCTGGCCACGACATTATAACAATGCCTTACCTTAATTGGTTAGAATTTTCATGGCGTACTTGTATGCAAAACGGCCACAATGTATTTTGTGAAATTCTAATCAGGAAGCTATGTAACAAACTGTTTAATTACAGGTATATATTTTTAGATTGATCATCACTTTCTTTTTCATTGCGCTTTTCCATGAGACTTGGGGCAATGCTCTGTTAACTCTTTTTTCAACCACATTGAAAAGTTTCATGATCAGGTTTTGAAAAAGCTCTCTATTCTACTGTCCCATTAAACGATTGTTTTGTTAACTGTTTTGTTGTTCTGAGTATGACATTCTTGTGCAAGAAACATTTTCATAGAAATGTGTTACAACAGAGTTGTCATTTTTACGATCTTCGCACTCATAGCTTACATACACATGACTACTTACATGCAGACGTTACATATTACATACAGTGGAATACATACATGTACATATTACATACTGTCAAACTGACAATATGAGTGACCCCATCAAAGTGTGGGAACTGCAGTACTATGAGGAACACAGATGATAGGAGAGATTCCAATGGTTATGGTGACATATATGTCAAGTTACATACAGTAATGACATAAATCTAAATGACATCAGAAACAAATATAGATTTAAAAAAAAAAAACTCATAAAACAAACATACATACGTACAGATTTTAAGAACAACGATCAAGTTTCTGTTGGGGGGTGAAGGGAGAGGGGAGGAGAGGGAAAAAGGGAGGAGAAAAAATATCATGCAGATAAATATCAGAGTCACCCACCCTCCCACATGTCACCCAGTACCACAGTAATGCAGTGAAGTAGGTCAGAGGTCACAGAGGTCACAGTACAACCACATACATCAGTGGGGTTCAAGGTCACATGTCACATGACATCTAAAGCACTAATATTACATCATAATCACTTACGTATTTACTTACTTACTGAGATGCATTTTTTTTCGGGTTGGTAATCCATATTTATAGGTTTGGTAATAGTGATATTTAAAAAACAAATTACAGTACCAACAACAAGAATAACAACGACCATGAAGATAATGACGATGGTTATTACATATCGATGCACAGATGATCAGATCAGCCTCCAAGTATGAATGAATGAAATCACATTGTGTTTCATATGAAAAAATAAAATAAAATAAAACCCAAACAAACAAACAAAGAAACAAAACAAAACCAAAAACAAACAAACAAACAAACAAAAAACACACGAAGAAACAAAGGGGAGAAAACTATGGATATCTTAAAAAACTGAACAAAATCAAATGAAAGCAAAATGAGTAAAATAACATTAATGATAATAAAACGAAGAATAACAGAAATAATAATTATGATGACAGTTATAATGGTAAGAACGACAAGAAGTTGAGGTGGTCATATACTTATAACACAGTGGAAAAGACCTGGCCAATGTACAAGCTCGTAATACGTGGACTGAGGAACTAACACAACATGACATACCATCCTCATACAGATCTCATAGTTGTCTATACATATACATTGATAAATGATGCTACATGAAAAATAATGCATTGAATGTACCATACAGTAATTGATAATGAAGGGGCAGGGCCTATTCTATGGCAGACTGTTTAGTTTGGCTGGCCGTTTGTATGGAGCGCGGTGAGAACCATTTTATTCATTTTTTACTTTTTTTTTTTGATGAAACGAATGTCGGAACCTTTATAAGCTAAGAGCATCATTCGGATGTGGTTATAATAGTCCTTGGTGCTACCTGTAGCTATTTAATCATTATTATTATTTTTGCTTCATATTCAGATTAAACTGAATTTAATTATCGTAAATATAACCACATGGTTAACAAACATTAGTTTCTTCATATGCCCACATGCATTAACAATCTCTTACATCACTGTTAACTTTTCTATCAGTTAATCAAAACAAAAAATGGACAACTATCGAGAGTTGACAGTATTTGTTCAACGTGGCATTGTCAATATCATCAACAGTACACAGTAAACAATTCTGGTGACAAATGATAAAAAGAAAACAAAAAACATGATAATAACAGCAATAATGAGATTCTGTTTCAGGACAAAAAAATTCACTGAAAATATACAACTTTCAACATGAGCCTCCGGGGGTTACGAGAAAAACAATGCACAAACCAACTAACAAATAAAACAACTTACAAATAAAAAGCATCGGTGATTATACATCCATAAGTTTCACAATAATTAATCAAAGTATGTACAGAATATAGGTTCAATATATGAAAACAACAGAAAGTAAAAGAAGGAGGGGAGATAGAGTAATCATTTTTTTGTTCTAAAAATGCAACTGGCTAGAAATATCAATAAATTAATCAATGTATTTTAAGGAGAAATTCAAATTCAGGTATAAAATGCTTGTTATTTTTTTTTCTCATAAAAAAAATTGGCAAATAACTCCTGGTTTTAAAACCGTTTTAAGTGCAAGAAGTATGCAACTTTCTCTGCTAAAATGCTGTCAAAATAGGACAACAGATGTTTTCATTGTTTTACAGATTCCCACAAAAGCAGCAAAATGAATAAAGGAGGGGATGAGGGGCTACCTGTCTCTTAAAGACACTCTTGATGAAACTGATGAAAAGCTGAAATTAACCAGTAGTTTCAGTAGTTTCTTCTGTTATAATATGTGTTACTAATCTTATTTGGGAACTTCAACTTTTAGCTGGCCTTTCCCTCAATACCCTTGATGTAAAGAAGAAGTCTATAGTCACAGAGAATGACATACAAAAGATGTTTATAGTCACAGAAAAGAAGTCCACATAAAAGGAAAAAACCTTAACTCGTAAACTTCAGTCTATCCTCTGTATCTCCCATCTACACGCTATTTTCATTAACAAACAGAAAGCAGAAGAAATGAAAACAGGGAGAAATTAACACTTTAAAAACGCAAAAAAAAAAAAGATTTTTTTTTTCAGCGCCACATAAATACAGCGTATACAAGGGCCTAGCACCAAGGGTGAATAAATCAAACAGAAAAAATCGTTGTAAAAAATGTGTAATTTGCTTCTCAGTGATAGATGCTGCCAACTTTGCGGGAAGTAAAAAAAAAAAAAAATTATAAATAAATAAAAAAATGTGTGTCTTTTTTATCTAAATCTTCAGACAAATCACTGTTTTGTAGGGTGGCTACTGCAAAGACCAAAAGAACAAAAAAGTCCATATAAAAATCAACAAAGGAACAAATTAATGGGAAACTACATGTACCTGTGGTTTTTTTCTGAGTTTGTTTGTCTTCGTGTTTTGAAGGATTCCAGAATTTTTCCGTATGCAGACCATTGGACAATTAAATGTCTCGAAATAGTTACAGATGAAGGAAAAAGTAACAGAGACAAATTGTGTGTGGTTTACTTTCTACAGTCTCCTTCCAAACTCTCCCCAAAATGAGCGAGAGAGTTTAGTGAATGCTCATAAAAAGAGCATTACAACTAAAGTTATTATTCATTTAGTTTGTTTCTTCAAGAAGAGAGAAATGAATACGTTTTCTGGATTTAAATAAAAAAAATGTATATAATGTTTAGCTGTAATACAATGCAAATGAACACGTTTCCATGGCAACGGTTTCTTGACTGTGTACTACGTCATCAATCCCTTCGATAATGGAATCAAACAGATGAGCCATCTTGTGCAGCTTTGTACAATGAACGGGATGCATCAAAACACATAGTTATATGCCTTGTAAATCTATTTGTGCATACATGGAACAAAGTCATGTTAAAAAGTTATATAATAAAGTTATTGTTGTAATTATTGTTATGGGTGATGAACGACATTGGATGAATGTTAGTAATTCAATCGGTTGATTCATGGATGAACTTTGATGTACATAAATGATAAAAATGGAAATTTTGAAGAAAATAATGAACAAAAGTGAAAAAAAAAATAATGGTCATTATAACAATTGTTATTATTATTATTTGTTTTCTTAATTTACGAGTATGAGTCATCAACAATTTTTGTTTGTTTGGTGTAGTTCTTATCGCCTTCAAGTGAAAGACTTTTTGGATATGCTGGGGTAATGCTGTTTAGAACACAGTCAAGTGCTAATGGCTCCTTTTTGTTGCTTTAAATAGGGAGACAGTTCATTAAAAAAGAATAACGGAAACAAAAACACACACAAAAAGGATAAGTGGCCTCAAGTTATATTTCTATACCAGATAAGAAAAAACATCGTACTTATGCTTGTTTTGCCGAGTTCTGATAAAAGGATCAGACCGAGATATTGTGGTATTGCTACTAACCGATCCTGACAAAATTTGAAATTCCATCTAAACAATAATTCAGTTAATGGAATGCTCCACTTTAAAGGTTTGTTGTTGAACCCTTTTTCCATACATTGATTGCATATCCCACTCATTAACGCTCAGTCATTTTTCTTATTGAAAACTGTTTTTTATCACATATGTTGGCTTGAAAGGTATATTTCCTTTCCACACCAAATATATGCAACTAGTTTTGGTCAGCCACGCATGTAGAAACTAAAAACAATCCTAAAATTCTACCTTGCTGTTTACTTCATCTGGTACAAAATACACAATTAAGCCACATGTTTTCATGTTCCTCCGGGGTATTGTACTGAAATTAAGGAAATGTTTAAGTTAACATAAAGATAAAAATGAACAACGTTTATGAGTAAGCTGACGCAGAAACCAGCCCTCTGCAGATGCCCTTATTTGAGAATGTCGTGCCGCCTTTTTCTTTTACAGCCATTTTGATTATAAATTGTTGTTTTTCATCGCCTCTTCAGTGAATATCATTATCATCTCCAAATGGTTCAACAATATACATTTCACAATAATTACATGTTGAGAGTAACAAAAAATGAGCTTTGAGCTGACGTCCAAAGAGCAATTATGTTCAAAAGTAGAACACAAGACTTCGGGAAAACCCCAACACGGAAGTACGCCAGGCGTTTTCCTACGTCATTAAATCATTAAGACTACTCACCACTGTCATTATTATTATTATTATTTTAGAGCTCTTAGGTTCAATAGGCTCAAACGAAGAGTTCTAGTCATAAATTTCCTACCAACAGTGGTACCAGGGACAAGCCACATAAATGAGGCAAACTTACGGCTGAGGCAAGGCCAAGGTTGTCGGTTTATGGAATTTCCCGAATAATTGGTGACCTCTATTCAACACAATAGTCAGCGTGTATGAATCAAATCAGAGGGCTCCTGGTATTTAGGAAAACCCGAATTCATCTATCAGGAAAATCCAATAACCACCTCAGATCAGTTTTTATTGTCTGATTTTCTTATCTTTCTTCTTATCAAGATCTTCACAACCAACTGCCCCCTTTCATTTATATAAATGGTCTATTAACCTTTGGCTATTCCTCTTCTTGAAATGAAACTCCTCCGACAAAATAAGTCTGGTGAACATGAACGGAAATGCGCCTCTAATCTAAACAAATTTCATTCATATTTACGATATACCTCGTCCCGCCATACCTCTGTATACCAGCTGTGCACATACAGATAACCAAATTACTAAGCTGGAGAGAAAAAAACAATAATAATACGGGGAGGAGTACTCAGCAAATAAAGCAATAAAAAGCATAATAATTGCATGGATGTAGATACTAGATGAGACTGCTATGGCACACTGATATTTAGAATCACTGGGATACAGTTTGTTATATTATTCTAAATAATAACAAAAAGAAATAAATACGGACTTAGGGGGTTAAAATAAAGAAGCAATTATATGGCACCAACTAAAAAAAAAAATAAATTAAATGCCGAGAAAAAAATAATGTGATCAAGCATTGTTGTTGTCTTAGAAGTTTTAAAAAGTGATTTTTTTTCTTCCTTTTCTTTTCTTTCTTTTTTTTTTTTTTTTCTTCTTCTTTTTTTTTTTTTGTATCATATTAATATGACAAGACGAAATCCTGCATATGAACTTTCAAGCGAAACGAAAAATGATCATAAATTTGCAGAAGACAAAAATATTCATGTGTATAGGATTCTTAGAGAACTCCCCTGAATGCATGGAAGAGGTAAAAGTCTCTTTTGTTCTTGTCAGGATCCGATATGATTCTGACCCCTTTTATTCAACAGAACACAATATTACAGCACTACTTTCATATTTGGGACAAATACCCTGTAATGTGCCCTTCATACCTAGCTAGGCGCAAGCAAAGTAGTCTATTTGTCTTGTGGCAAAGTAATGTGTCAATCCAAATAAAATAATGATGATCTAACTTGACAGTTGCTGCCAAAATGTTAAAAAATGCATCCATCATTCAATAAGAAAATTCAATTTTAAAAAATAAAAAGCAAAAAAAATATCATTACATACATTCAAAAGCGGTTTCATTTGTGTGAAATTAATGAGAAATCCAAAGAAGATGACATCGATAATGATAACAAAAATTTCAAATGAAGAAACGTATCAACAATATGTAATAACATAATAACAACATCCGTTTTCTCTTGTTTCCAATATGAGGGGAGGATTTATGTCTATGAAGTTGATAAACGATAACAAAATAATATGGATTTGATAACAATGGTATCATTACAACATGAATGCAAGTAGTCACTAAAAAAAAAAAAAAAACTGATAGCTGATGGCAGTAAAGAAATAACAGTAAAAGACTGATGATAATTCGTGAATGGCATAATTGTTTACTGACTTGAAGTAAACAAACAACATGTAAATAATGAATATAGATTTCTAAATGTATCTCTTTTCCCCCTCTTTCTTAAAGGGATGAGGCAATGTGCTATCTTTCTACCACAGAAAAAAGAGAGAGAGGAAAAAAAAAAGGGGAATTCTCTTCAACGCTAGGATTGTAGGAAAAAAATGATATGCACCTCCCATCCAAAGAATTATATAATATAGTATCGATCCCATCTATGAGATTCCTAAACAGCAACAAGATAACATAAGATAATATAATAATATGATAATAAATGGCACAGGAATATAATCAGCATAATAATATGTAAAGACATAAATGAAAAAAAAAAAACAACAACAACAAGAAAACAATAATCATAACTGTATAATGGTAGCAAGGATTATGGCATATGTAGGAAAATTTCGGCTTATAAAGATGTTTTGTTACCCATGTCATGAAAAAGGAAGAGAATGAGAAAAAACAAACAAACAAACAAAGAAACAAGGACGAAAATAGGAAAGAAGAAAACAATAAATTGACAACTTGCAGAATCATATTTCTTATTCGAATTTTGATTTAAAGAAAAAGAAAGAAAGAAAGAGAGAGAGAGAGAGAGAGAGAGAGAGAGAGAGAGAGAGAGAGAGAAGTGTTCTCTAAAAAAAAAAAGGTAAAGAAACCAAAATTGTTTTTTTTGATACTATGCGTGTTTTTCTTCATAAGTTCTGAAAAAAAAAAAAAAAGGATGGAAAAGGTGCAGTTTTACAGTACTGAAATAACGTTATAACAATAATAATCATGTTTGATAATGAACACAGTAAAATGTTTGTGAAGATCATGGAGATTTGCACTACAAGGAACGGGGTGATGTAGGGAGGGCAAAACAGAGAGATTGAAGGAAGAGACTTATAGACAGGCATTAGATGAAAAGTTTTATGAAGTTCTCAAATGAAAAAAAAGAACAGACAAAAACACAAACACACAAGAAAACTCAAAAAATAAAAGAGAGTAAATAATGAAAAACGTTGTGACTTTAAAAAAAAAAAAAGATGATGCTAAGTACTAAAGTTGTAGTATGACATTGATATTACTTATTTATTTGGCAGTATGTGCAAATCAGTGTGACCTCTTTGGGTAAAACGAATACTAGTTTTTACTTTGAAACAGGCACAAAATGCGTTGAATTGCCTACAGAGTGTGTAAGGAAGTGATAAACTGCTCCAAATATGGTAAGACTGCTCGCAAAATATCTTGATGAGAAGTGAGAATCATGTTTTTTCGTTTTGTTTTATTTTTTTTCGGTGAAGGGGCTAGAGCTGCAAATTAATGTTTATAAGAAAATGTATTTTTCTTTTTTCTGTTCTTATTTTCTTTTGTCTAAAGTGTATTGTACACGATTCTCAACTTAAACGGGTAAAAACAGCAGAATGTACTCAGATTCTCAAACAAGGAACACATGCCTGTACAATTTACTTGTGCCCTCATACTAAGAACTACTACAAAGCAGTTGTGAATGCACAGGACTTACATAAGCTCCCGTCTTGCCCAAATACAATTGTGTAGCCCAAAAAGAAAAAGATTCCAAAGGCGAGTCTCCAACATTCCTCGTATCCATATCTGAACTAATGGTCCTCGTGGTAAACTTTTAGAAAAGTGTATGTCTTCATGCCTTGTGAGGTAAAAACTGCAGTCAAAAAGATTATAATTGGCTTTATAACTGATCACTATTGAGCACTATAATAATAATATAAAAATGTGAATTCTGTAATGATCAATAGTTTAAATATTAACTTTTTCTATCAAGATTTTTAAAACAAATAAGCTTAGGAAAAAAAAAAAAAAAAAGGATAAGATAAGATTTGAAAGAGGACGACCATGAAATTATTAAAGCCTGATTATTTTCTTTCCATGCCATATATTATTCTTCCTTTCAGAACAGAATATTCCTTTCTTAAGCAAAAAATGTTATCAAAGAGACAGAGGCGTATGAGTGTAAAAAAGATTGATCATCTATTACTATTCTCACTTCCAGGATGTATAAATTTTCATAGTATTTGTTTTGGTGAAAGAAGACATCTTTAGCAAATGCTAAGAGTGAAACATCTACATTGCTACCTTGACTATTCTGTTCATATTGGGTATGGAGTAAAACAGTTCAATACTATACAGTATAGGTACTGTCTCAAAGATGTAAAGGTTATAGTACTAACAGCATTTTCAGGCAGTAAGTACAGTTATCTTCACATGTAAGTGGACAGTCTAGGGGAGGTAACTGATAGCAGTAAGTACATTCTGTAGTAAAAGGGGAGAAGATTCCTCTAAAGTATAACTGACTCATCAGGACGAGCCTTGTTCTGTAACGGAAGAAATAAACAAAAATAGGCTTCAAAAGTTTACAATGTATAGTGTAAAATTTATCAGTAAATTTTGTGTACATTTGGCGATAACTTCCACTTTACCCATTAAAAAAAAAAAAAGGATTTAATGTTTGACTGCAAAGTTATCTAAAATATGGTAATCGACAGAGTTAAACTTATAGACACTGTGTACTGATATACATGTTATACATAGAGGACCTTTTAAAAAATCAGAATGTGACTCTATAGCTCAGAAGCAAGATATAGGTATGGCCACAGAAGAACATCGGATCATGTTGAAAAAGATCAGACAGTCACGCTTCAGACACACACAAGAACTTATATATAGCTGGAGACATATCGCAAAAATGCTACTTCATAATCATAATGAACATGAGAAAATATATATCAAATTCGTCAACGTCTATGAATGATGATTAAAAAAAAAAAAAGAAAACGCAGAAAAAAAAAAACAGAACTACACAAGGAAAAAAAAAAGCCATTTTTTTCTTCGTACATTGGTCACCATTTATCATTCCTTACATGAATTACATTATGTGATGTTATGTTCATTATTGTTCACATTTTATGTTTTATACATTTTTCAACACGACAGGGGGAATAAAAAGAGACAGTGGAGGGAGGGGGGGGGATACAATAACAACAATCCAAGATGGAGGCTGTGTTTTATACACTCGTCAGTTAAGTACATGAAAAACAAACAAACTATATCGTAAAAACAACATCAACTTCTACAATATCAAACACCGATCTAAGAGAAGGTTTACTGTACACCATTGTGTTGGCTCTCCAGACACGGGAGTATTACAGTTTGGGTCAGAGATCAAAGGTCAGGGAAAACAGAGTGGAGGTCAGCGAAAGATTCTGGATCGAATGATTGAAATCATTCGCACAAATACGTGTACTTGTTCGTTAATTCAACTGGGTAACCTTTTATTGAGTGGCCGTAGTGATATATTAGTATTGCATTGTTAAAACCAAGCGATATTACTGTATAATGCCTTTATTGTACCTTCACCCTTCTCGTACAAATCTTCCAGTGTGGACTCTTCCACTTTAAAAGGGTTAAAGTAATAAGGTAAATACATCAGTAGCCCATCTCATAGCAGTAAACAATTCTCGTATTTGTAACTGCACTTTTGAACAAGCATCCTCTTTATTTTGTGCCCTACTGCATTCTCATCCCGATAGTTAGAAAGAATAACCCACTGTCTGTCTTTCTTTCGTTTTCTCATTTTCTCCCATTTCCCAAGAACTTTGACCTCATCTTTTGAAAATACATAAAAGGTATAAAGTAAAATAACAGCAAATACACAATATACGATATAAGATAACATCGTGACACTGATGGTGTACAGTAACTGCAAAAATATATGGAAGATATCAGTAATGCTTCGAGTAGAGCACATTGCCCTATTTTGGTACGCAAGGACCGCAGGACAAAATATTTGTGACAGTCTCGTGAATGGAGAATGTTATCATAATGATCATAACATTATTATGTGAATAATAATGTGTCGTGCAGTATTAAGTGGCCTTAGGGGCCACCAGACTCTAAAGAGCCTTTTGGCTTCTCCAGGAGTTCGCTATGCTTAGCTTGGTTTATAGTCTTCTCCTGGGTACGCCGCGTACGCCACCCGCACCAAGACCCAAACCCTGTCTGAGGCTTGTGATTGGTCGATCACAAACTAGGTCACCAATCTCCGATTGTTCCGTGGATCACAAACTAGGTCACTAACGCCGTAAATGTTAAATGTGATTGGTCGAGCAGTCTAGGTCACCAATCCCTGGGCGTTTTGTGTGATTGGTCGATTACAAACTAGGTCATCAATCCCCGGATATTTAATGTGATTGTTTGATAAGAAGTAAGTCCGTAATCCCGGGATATTCGTTGGTTTCAGAGATAAAGCAAATGTAACGTTAAGAACAGGAAAATTAACTTTCAGAAAATTCCACGTATGTCAAGTTCCTACTAGGATTAAAGGTAACGTGATAATTTGATTGTTATCACCATATATGACCAAACTCAACTCTTGAGAAAATGATAACAAACTGGGGTGTTATTTTTTCATAGCAATGCTTCTTTAGTTTTATCAAGGCCTGCCAGAGACAAAACTATCCTTTTCTTTGCAAAAATAATTATCGTCGCGTTAAATATCCGTCATATCAAAATTTATACTTGTAAGGAACTGTCATTCATAGCGCAAATAAAAATATACAGTTAGTTCGTTTATTCAGTTAAGCTCTTTGAAACAGTAAATCTATAAAGATCATAATCTTTTTTCAGAAAAAGGCTTCAATCTGCCTCGAAATGTGTAGAGATAAATCTTTGCGCAGAACCTAAAAAATTAGATTACCAACGATAACATAATATGTATAACATGTAATATAAAAAGACGTACACGTCCTTTGCATCTCTGAACGGAATGGTGGCAAAATTTAAGTGAGCGCTTGCAAATATTTCTGTTGAATATGACATTTAATCTTAAAGATTGTTTGCTTTACTGGCACACGTTTGTAAAAAAAAATAAAAATTCAGCATACATGAGGATTGTTTTAGTCATTGTGGTGAGAAAGGACACTGTGAAAGTAGCCTAAGACAGTTGGCAAAGGGAAAAAAATATAAATAAACAGCGTACATTCTGCAACAGGCAGGACAAAGCAGGGTGTATATATAACTCAATATAGTTTCAGTCTTATAACAGGTAAAACAAGATATACTTGAATAATTTTAGTCCCAGTAACAGATAAAACAAGCTTTACTTGAAAAGTTTTAGTCTCGGTAATAGGCAAAACAAAACGACGTATACCTGAAAAAAATTAGTCTTTGTAAGGACAGACATTATTATTGCCCTGAGTCCTTGAATATTACTATAAATCCAGCAGTTGATACTTCAATTACAATAACGAAACTAACTCAACAAAGCAATAGGTCGAAGGAATTGGCCGCCATTTTGATGGTTTTGGAGCAATCAAAATAACGACAACTTTTCTCCTGAAAAGATGTTAATGAAGATTATATAATATATATGCTGAATGGTACAAACATGTCCATACAGAGTAGATTTTATAGAGTTTAAATGAGGCGATGCCAATTAACTATCTACCGCCAAGGACTATATCCTTTCTATTGTACAGAGATTTATTTTTTTCCTTTTTTCCGGAGAAAATGCTTGGACGAGCCTATTGGAGCGAGAGATTTTTCTTTGACTTTTGTGAATTCTCATATCGATGCAGATGAAAATTCTGTCCCAAAAATGTGACCAAATTATGTTTTTTGACCATGATTAATAAATGGGAAAATATATCATTATATTATAACAGTTAACTCTTAACAATCGAATTTTCCTTTCCTTTTTTTATTATTAGTATCTCGCTTACATTTCCACTGAAGCAATCCAAACTATCATATTTCTGTTTCATTTCTTTATAAAATGTTGCAGTTCTGTACAACGCCAAATAAATGAAAAGTCCGTGGTCGTCTATATTCACAAGTTCAGAGCGATGTCAATTCTTTCGACCTATTAGGGTTTTGTGATAAGATCTTTTAGAGTATAGGAGACAACAGCAGTTCATGAATTTTTGTTTTTAAACGAAACATGATGAGCCACAGCAAAAAAAAAACAAGATTGTTATTTAAAACCCGCCAATCAACTTACAAATAATAGTAACGATATTACGAAGCTTAAAATACAGTTACATCTTTCTTGAATCTGAGTGAAGTAGACTGACAGACCCTGGGTTCAACAGCTAAAAGTCAACAAAGCGTTCAAAAACAAAACTTCAAAATGACCTGATCTGGCATATAACTCTTGAGGCAAATATCTTCATTCTAAACAGTGCAATCAATTGTGCTAAACACATATAATAATAAAAAAAAATGCAAAGAGATCCAAGAAATATTTCCCCAATAATTTTTGTGCTAAATCAAATGGTAAATACATGTTATTGACCCTGCTGATCAAGATGTACTGAATATATAAGCTGTAATATTTTTACATCCAGAATAAAACTATTAGGCTAAACCGCCATAAAAAGCTATTTTAAATAATAGACATACAAGATAAAATTGTACTTTAAAAATTAGATATTAATTGGTATACTATTTTTTTAAAACTCTTATTAATCATTCTTTTTCAAGCCTGCAGATTTATATAATGGCCCAGATCAATTAATTGTCTTAATATTTGTCAACTGGTTCAATTTCCATTATGCCATTTCATACTGGTTATATGTAATGATTTCTTTAATGTAATATCATTCAAATCAGATCCATAAGCGATATATTAATATGTAAAAAAAAAAAAAACATAATGTAACTGGCTTTAATCATATTGAATGTTTCAGCGGATATTCATTACATGTGAGCAGGAAGTCCTATTTCTTTTTCATGCCTCGATAAAACCTAAAAGTTTACACTTTTTCAACTGCATGGATTCTTCATATACTTGGAAAGAAAAGAGTAAGATCTTGGGAGAAATTTTGTTTGACTTAATTTTTTCAGTCTGGTAGTGGTTCATTTCTCAAACTGAAAGGGGGGGGGGGGGGGAAAAACTATAGTTCGTTCTATGAAACCTAAAAAAGTTCATTTTTCCCCCGAAAGTGTGAAAGAAAGTTCATTTGGTGATGTCGTATTTGACAGTTTGTAAAAGAGAGTACTTTTTTCTAGATAGTCGTCAAAAAAAGTTCATTTTCTGCGAGTTGTGAAAAAAGTTCATTTTTCTGTGCGTTGTAAGTTCATTTCTGGCCAGAGTTTGTGCTGGGAGTTAAGTGACCTTTCTGTCATTTCATTGGATTGGGTGGCGGAGTTAGTCATTTGATATGACTGGTCAGGTGGCAGTTAAAGTCTATGCGGTCCTTGCAGACGGTGCTGCAGACAACACAGCGGAACGGCTCGTCATGGGCGTGGAAACCGTTGTGGAGGAGGAAAAGGGAGGCGTCCTCGAATATCATGTGGCAGTGGGTACATTTGTGCACTCGGCCTTTCGTCAGCAGGAAGGTCACCAGGTCGTTGTCGTCAAGGTCACCCCGCTCGATGGCCTCCACCGTGGTGGAGCTGACAGGCAGACTGGAGGTGGACTGTGGGGACTCCTGCTCGCTGCCGGCGCTGCTAAGCCTTCGCATCGGGTGACGCTGTTTTCTGGAGGAAGAGGATGGAATCATCCGTGTGTTGAGATTCTGACGCTCGATGTGTCGTTTTGGGGGTCGGAGGTCAAGGTTGTCGATGCCGGCACCACCGCTACCTCCGCCATTGCTGTTGTTGCCGAGAGAGGAGCCGTCATGTTCCTGGTCTTTGGGCGAGGAACGCTCCGAATTGGGGTCACGCCGCCCGCCAGAGTTACCGCCCCTGTAGTTCCGGTCGTAGTTCCGGTCTCGGTCAAGGTCATCATACTCGCTATCGCGATTGCTGCTGCCAGATTTGCCGCCGAGGCCGCCAGCACTTCCGCCAGAGGGGTTGCGCTCTTTCCTGGAATCGCGTCGATCTTTCTCCGGCCCGTTCTCGAAGCTTCGACTACGATTTCTTCCACTTCCAAATCCTCCTCGATCCCTGTCTCTTCCTCTGTCCCTCTCTCTATCTCTTCCACCGTCCCGATCATCATTCTGGCTGAAACTCCTATACCCTCGGTCGTTACCGTAATTCCTTTCATCAATATCCGTGTCATCGTCATTCTCATCAGCCATGTCCTGGTCTTGATTGAGGTCATCATCATCGTTAGTTTCCATCGGATGGTCGTTTGGACTGTGTAGTCCCTCGTCGCTGGATACGCTCCTGGCGAATGCTGAGCCATCTTTGTCATCCTTTAGGTTTATTGCACCCTCCGTATCCGACCTTTCCTCTGGAGAATATGATCTACTAGAGGGGTGTAAATCCGAGTCGGTGCGTTTTGATGCAGATGTAGTGCTGACAACATCCGTGCCATCCTTGCCGCTGTGCTCGGCCGGCAGGGGCTGTTGTTGGGGCGGCTGCTGCTGCTGTTGTTGTGGGTCGAGAGGATGCGGTAGTTGCTGCTGCTGGTGGAGGAGCTGTTGGGGCTGAGGAGGTTGTGGTTGTGCTGAGTATGTGGGAGACAGCTTGGAAAGGTCGTGTTTGAGCTGTGGACGAGAGAGACAGAAAGACATCAACACATGATTGTTTCAATCATGATTTGTTATTCCTTAATTCATATCCGTCATCAGCGGTAGACTTATTAAGCTGAGACAATGTTACTTAGCTCTGCCTTATTCTAATGCTGTGAGTGACATTTTGTCTGTATCTATCTATCTATCTATCTATCTATCTATCTATCTATCTATCTATCTATCTATCTATCTATCTATCTAT
>JBCAUA010438848.1:0-17709 GCA_038406235.1 Peronia verruculata | reverse complement strand
GAAAAGACAGTACTTTTAAGAGAAAACAAAAGCTCAAAATCGCAGTTTTTGGGCAAAATCCACATTTCAGGACCCCCCCCCCCCCCCCTTAACTGAAACTGTGGCCGTGAACTCTCGCCCTCGTATTATTCCCCCTAGAACTATGATATTAATTTTACTCTTTATCTATTTTGATGATACTGTGTACAAGAATATACTCTATACTCTGTGCACTTCCTTTGTCATAAACGAATAAGGACACTGTCAATAAAGAATTAAAGCTTACAGGCAATAACATAATAATAAACTTAATGACACTTCCCTGATGGCTAGGGAAATATCCGGTATACAAATGGGCAGTTGAAGTTTACGTCGGCCTGTGAACCGGGGGCAGAGATAGAAAAACAGTCCTGTAGTCGGCAGCAGGCAGATATACAGACAGACACACCAACAGACGGGTAGACCGACAGCTACATAGGTAGACAGACAGCAAAAAAAGTAGGGGAATTGGGTAGCCAGAGTAGGCAGGGAAGGAGATCAGGGAGGGAAATAGGTAGGCATGAGATAAAAAAAGAAGGAGGATAGGAATCTAGATGGGCAGACAGACGGACAAATAGGCGAAATCAGACAGAAAAACAGACAGGACAAACTGACAAACGGACAGACAGACAGACGGATAGACAGACAGACAGACAGAAGAATAGAGAGATATATGGATAGGCAGACAGATAGATAGATAGTTACAGTTTTCATAATCTTCATACCTCTCTCTCTACCACCCTTCCCCTTACTACCCCTCTCCCTACCACCCCCACCCCCCCCCCCCCCCCGCCTTAAATAAATCTAGCTTTTTGTGTTTATAGAGCTATTGGGGAGGGACAGAGAGGTCGTGAATTTATAAGCAAAATACGTTTTGGGGTTTTTTTTGTTATTTTAAATTACCTCAGCTTGTGAGGTTAATCGTGCCACCCAGTAAATCCTTACAAGTGAATAATGGAGAGCATAAAACTAAGAGATTAATGCACATGGGCCGCTCATCCATCCAAATGTATGTCTTTCAGTGTTCTATCACGATCATCACCAGAAACGGGGAAATAATAAAGAAACAATAGCAGCACGGACCAAAAAAAAAACTGCTATAAAACCTTTCTCAAATTTCCTTTTTGAGCCAAATTTAAAATGCCACACGATGAAATCAGGCGCTCGTCAAACTCAGGTGACCGGAGAAATAACGTGTTTTTCAGCAGTGGATGAATTTGAACGCATCGGAGTTAAATTTGCTGAAATAGATTGAGTAAAATTCCAAAACTTGTAAGTTAGTGGCATGACCTAATGAGGATTAATAAGGATTAACAAGAATGACTGGTCATCTTCTCACTAAATTCAGCTCACCCTCGTCCTCTTCAATTGCCAATATCCTGATTTCTACTTAAGGTAGAAACAAACTTTTTTTTTTTTCACACACAGGAAGGGAAATGAATAAATCTTCAGTGGTACCAGTAAGTCCATATGCTCAAAATTTGGCGAGAGCTTCATTTCATTTTATGAATAAGCATAGATTTAAACTGTTCATCAGTTTCGGTCTGGGTATTCCTTTCAACCTCCTGATGGCGGTTTTCTCGGTGAATTCAAGCAGTTCACTTGAAATTCCGCAGAAATTTCTCTCACTCCACAGAAGGCAAAAGTAAAAACTGTGCTTTTCATGACCCATAGTCGTTATAGAGCAAATCCATTTTCTATTGTAAAGAAAAAAGGAAGAAATTTGAACACGAGTGGCAGCCATGAATGATATTCTTTCTTGTTGCTTATTTCTGTCTTTATTTGATACATACATACATACATACATACATACATGCCTACATACATACATACATACATACATACATACATACAGACAGACAGACAGACAGACATACAGACAGACAGACACACACACACACACACACACACACATGCACAAAGCAGACAAACAGATAAACAAACAAAGGGGAAATCATGCAGACAGGCAGGGACAGACAAATAGATAGATTAGGTTAAGTTGAATGAAATACGTAATTTGCTCGTTAGAGAGAGAATAAGAGAGAGAGAGAGAGAGACATAGAGAACAACATGCTATTGGCGGGACTGTTGGAAATGGTCCAGCCTTCATTTCCGGCCTATTTTATAACCAGGCTTACATAATTTTCCATAGAGAGCCGCTCACCTTTCATCTCAATGAGGTAAGAGCACCTCTCTCACACATTACCTCTAGATCCCCTTTCTCAGACAGCTGGACTGAAATCATGCTGGTCTACAAGAAAACAGACTATTGGAATCCCTGTCTCGCTCCCACTGTTATGTAGAGGCACATATTTACAGAGCAATAGGCGAGATGGACTGCCAGAAATTATAGGAAAAGAGGAGGCAATAAAATTGGGCGGATGCGGTGACTGGCTGGTCTGTGATAATATGACTGTGTTAGCCTATCTATTACAATTCAAATGATATCACTGAACTAGACATACGTTTACAGGGCGTTGTTTTAACCCCGATGAAGTAATACGAAGCCTTTTATGACAATAATCTCACAGAAATAATAATGTAGTGATGCCATCGGAATTCAGAAAGCCATAGGGCATCTGTTTAAAGGCGCCAGCCCCTACTGGTGGCCGCTTGATGTGCAGTTTATCTGTTGGGCGTGGCGGGTAGGGAAAGGGAGCTGTAATGCATACGTCATGAGGCTTATTCTTAACGATTTATATAATCCGTGTTGTTGCTTTCATTGTTGAGCTCTTGTTGATTCCTTCAATTTGCTCTACTTTCAGTTTCAAACAACAGCGCTTTAAATAGGCTATTCGGCACGATTGCTGGCATCTTTGACCCCACAAATTCCAATCATACACCTACACTATAAGCTTACATAACCCACTGACTATGGGAATTGTTTTTCATTGCCCCATTTACTTCACTTTCCCAGACACAAGGCCTGCTGAACAAATTAATATAACGGAAGGGAACAAAAAACAAACAAACAAACAAACAAACAAAACGCCTTTCTTATCTTTATTTAAAGATCATAGAGTAATGGTATAGAGAATTATTATTATTATTATTATTATTATTATTATTATTATTATTATTATTATCATTAAATCCAAGGGCCTAAAATTTCCTTGTACACCAGGAATTTCTAAGAGGTGTCCATGGTGTACCTATCATGCAGAGAGCTAGAATAACCTTCTCTTTTACGTTTTGTATTAGACTTGCTTAACAGCCACTGTGGAAGTTTAGAGCTATCTCTTTCTTTCTCTCTTTACAAAGTTTGTTCAAGAAACCTTGTGTATAGCATCGGGAACTAATTGGGCTGATGAATAAAAAAAATCGTTCATTCGTTGTGGAAATCAATGACTCACTCTCCATCACTGTTAGTAGGATAATAAAATTGACACTACGATCAATTTGATCATTGAATTACAACCTTTCTGCATTTGACAAGACTTTACATGGACCTCCTAAGTTCCGTTTGTTTGTTGGATGGCATTTTTTAGACGCTAGTAAGTAGTGTCTGATCAATTAGAAATCTGTCTTTTAGGCTTCCTAGTCCTGCAACCAAATGATTGCTGGAAATAATGAGAATATTTCCACAGACGATACTGATCGCGATAAGCAAAAAAAAAAAATCATTAAAGAAAATTTGTCAACATGTCAACACTTAGGCTGTAATGTTACTATAGGCCTGCATTAGTTCCTGAAAGCCCACGAAAGATGTGGAAAAAATTTCTACATTGTGTTTAATTAACTCAATCTCTATCCCGATTGCATTGAGATAATAGACTTGACAATTACAGTTGAAACCTCGATGATGAATAGATGCATTGTGTGTTGGCAGATAGTTCATATTCGACTAAGCAAGAACCTGGAAATCCCCGCCGGAGTGTTTGTACCTCCTTCTAAAAATAGAACATTCACTAATGTTTGTTACCACTCCACCACGAAATCTGAGAACAGTTGTCACCGGTCCCGTGCTTTTTTACGTGTTTTTCTATGTCAGTGGCAGTGAACGGTTATAAGTGTTTGTACTCCCTCTTGTAAAATTAGATGAGAATTTCCAGCCATTGGCTTGGTCGGAACAAATATATTGTCGCCCGAGAAATCCTGTTGGGCGTGGCGGGTGGATTGGCAAATTGTCGCCCGATAAATCTTACCCAGTCGCGTCGTTTTTGAAAAGATCATGTGTACCGGTACCGGGGTAAATGACTAACATCAAGGCTAATGTTTATGGGTGTCGAGAACTCGAACTACTGAAGAAAGTGTCAAGTACAAAAAAAAAAAAGACACCAACAATAAATTGTTGGCAAATAGCCATTGTTCTTAAGCATGATATACGGAAGTAGGTTTGAATCTTTATTTTTCTATAAATAGTTCTATGAACAATTGCACAGTTGATTGTTCCATCAAGGAACAATGAACTCTTGATGGTGATCGTGATGGTAATGATGAAAATTAGGCTATTTCCGTTCAATGAAATGACACATCCTTCACGTATTCGTACAATGTAATGCTCTCCCTTGTAGGCCTAATGTTTACAGTACAACGGTTTTGTGTCCTTTATTGTTGTTTAACGCTTTTATTATGCAGATCTAGTCTTATTGAGTGTAAATTTCTGAATTTACACGTTTATTATGAACTCACTATAGCAGAATTAGACTTGAAATATACAGGCCTAGATATGGTATGATTAGATTACATGTATATGGGTAAGGTAAGATTTTTCTTTTTCTTCCAGCACTTTGGTGTAGACTTAATATTGATGTGCTCAATAATTTCAAATCGGGATTTTGACATTAGATTTATACATGCAGAATATTTAAATAATCGTTAAATGCATTGCGTGCCTGGTAGGCCACATCTATGCCAGGTAATCAACTTCCCGTCTCTGCGATTGGCCCAAAGAGATATTGTAACCTCTTTGGATTGGACTGAAATCAGCTGTTACAAATTTTCAACTCGGTAAATCTAGATTCTAGATCTAGATCTAGATTCTGTATCTACTCTGTAATTTGTGTGGAAGCTTGGTGGAGAAAAGAAGTGGTAGATGCTAAATCTTGTGCATTTGTCGACATGTGGTGGTTATTTAGATAAAAGACATGAGATCATATTTTGTTTATAATGCTCATTGCTCCACGAATTTTAACATTAACTCTTCAAATTAGTCAAACGGCCATTTGAGCCTAAATATCTATCTAGATCTAGATGATCTATAGACCTAGATCAGTAGATCTAGATTAGATCTAGATGATCTAGATCTAGATGATCTAGATCTAGAAGACTAGACTAGATCTAGATTCTAGATCTAAATCTAGACTTTAAAGATAAGATGGACGGCTGGGTCCAATTTAGATTAGGATAGATAGAATAGATCTAGATCTAGATTCTAGATCTGCTTAGAATAGAGTCTATGATTCAGTATGATTTTGGAAGGCCCTAGTAGATTTTCATCATGTCTAGATATCTAGAGACTAGATCAGACTAGATAGATGTTACATCCTAACTCATAGATCTATCCTTTGAGAAAATAGACCTGAGAACTAGATCTAGATCTAGACCAGATCAAGTCTAGATTTTTGTTACATCCTTAATCAAATAACCTTTTTGTATGAGAAGGCTAGATCTAGACTTTCCTATTCAAGAAGCCAGGGGCTGTTGATTCACAAAGAAAGAGACAGGTTCTAATCCCTGCAGCATTTGAATCTGCAACACCATTCACACTCATTAAAAGGCAGATGCCCAATTCCTTGGACACAGTACCCCTTTCTGATTGTGACTGCATACACATGAGGAAGATTTATAAATCTGCAACAAAACTTATAAAAGGATTAAATGATCAAAAACTACCAAATGGGTCGATGTGAAATTTGGCACATATAAAGATCTTTAGAATTCTTGCATTTGCAAGACCTTGTTTTTCTGCTCGTCATAAATAATAAAGAAACTTATATTTGACATCATAATATCTAAAAATGCCACATAACAGACAATTGAATAATAAACTCAGGGGAATGTTTGATCCAAATTGTACGATGATAGAATGGGAGTGAAAGGGGAAGGATATGGGCTGAATTGGAGCCCGCAGCATACAATCAACATGTTTTCTATGCAGTTAATTTGTTTCTGGGAAACTACAGTTTAGAGGAAAGAGAACGAGATTTATGTAATATTTTGTATGCCCACCCCTTACTTTGCAAGGCTAACTGGGTGTTTTACTTAACAGTGTTTAAGCAGTGTTATTTTTATTGTTGTAAAGTTTACAATCCTTTTGCTTCAATCACGCCTTTTGTTTCATTTCAGTTTTTCCTCAGCGCTCTTAATTTACATATGCACTCAGCTCCCTCTGTTCCCTTCTTTGATACAGATAAATTTGTTGCTGTTTTTCCAAAGATGGGAGAAATGCCGTACAACCCGCACACTTCAAAATCAACCGGGCACCCCATATGTACTACTACTTGACTATCAATTTGCAAGACCACTTATACTAACCCGTAGGCCTAACTATTATGTTTGGGTTGATCCTCTTTTTTTCGTTGGATCTAGGCTATATGTTAGCATAAGGATGGACCTGCTCGTTGAGGGTCCCAGCAGGTTAAGCCAGCGGGGTTGTTTTAGGCTATTGTTATTTAGTGTGCGGGCCGTATGGTATTTCTCCCCCAAAGATTTGTATGTTTTTAACAAAGATTTGTCTGTTTTTCCAAAGATTCGTAATTTGTCGTCCAACAGAAAACTCTTGATTAAAAAAATCCTTGTTAATAGAGGGGGTTTTTCACTTGTGGTTTATATAAAACTGGCTAGTTATTTACTCCATATATCTATTTAATAAAATCTTCATCTTTACATACAATTTACAGAATATTGCAGTTAAACCCAGAGAATCAGCTTTTCCAATGGAAAATGCAAGAATATGCTGCACAATTATTGTAGAGGAACTCACAGCTACTGGAAATGTTGCCAAAAAAATGCAGCATCGCAATTTGACCCTGACGCTCGGTAGAAATGAGTTCAAAGAAATGCAATTGAAGGTTTGTGATGAGATGATGTGTGTAAATATGTTGCTTCACAGCAGCTTGAAGAGATATTTGACCAAATCATGTTGTGCATCCTATATTTTATTAAATATGAAATGCATTGTATAACATAAAATATTGTATAATTTTTCAGTTATTTGTATTTAACTGGATAGTAAAGAGAAAATGTAGAATGACCCCCTTTGTTTCAAGTCTTGTAACTTTTCTATATCTTCTTACACCCATCTTTTTAATTTAGCTGTACAAGTTTTGATTATCCAACCTTATACATTTAGATATAATGCTCTTTATAATTTGTAAACACATTGTCCGTACAGCATTGTCTTTTATATAAATTCTCTTTGACCAGTTTTTTTTTTTTAACATGCAAACACCATCCTCATGATGTTAGGCACAATATATACATGTAGCTGTAATTGTGTTGATGTACTGTTAAATCCCAACACAGACAAGCAAACAATATCTATAGAATTTCTTAACTATTTCAAATATTGGCTGACTATGGAAGATTTCATTAGCTGAGAATAAAGCAGAAAACCTGTGAAAAGCAAATAAAATTGATAAGAGTTTTTCAGAAACATAGTGACCAGATAAATATCACGTTTTTTGGCTAGTTTAGTCAATGTCAGGAAGATGAAAAGTCAGGGAAACCCTTGTTGCTGATGAGAGAGGATACACTTGCTTAAATTGAAAGTTAAAACTCTTCATGTTGCTCCATCTTCTCTGGAGTGTTCTGCTGTTTTTTTAGTGATTAAATTATACTATATCACTGATCTTGGCAGATCACTTATCCCAAAAAGGAAAGCAAGTATTTGGTAAAAGAAGTGCTTATCCACAAAAAATTTGTGAAGGATGGAAAAGCTACGATTAAACTTCCAGACCACCGCCTACAGCTGTTGCTGTCAAACTGCCCTCCAGATAAATTGGTTGTCTTTCTGAAAACCTTACAGGTAACTAAAGTCTTACTATGTTGTTCAAATGTATTTATGCCCAACATAATGTTTCTGTTCTGTGAAGTATGATAATAATAAGTGGTGCATGCAATAAAATGTTACAATTGTCATGATATAATATTGGGCAAGGTCAAGAAAGGCAGATTTTTCAGTAGATTAGGTGTTTTTCTTTCATGAAAATTAATTGCAGTTCAGAAGATTTTATCTACCAAAAGGAATTGAACAGTTTTGCCCTGGCACTTTATAATTAAACATATGATCAAAATACATATTAGGATAGTATTTATGCAATTACTTATGGCATTGAAAGCATATTATCTACAGCAGAATGAGGTATTGTTATAGCCGTTAAATTTCATTGTATGAAAAATTTGCATTTGTTTGTTCTTCTTTCTTGATGTTATGCCATCTTTCTCACAGACAAAATTTGACTGTCAGAAGCAGAAAGGATTTGTGTCAGAGCGAACAAAATTATTCTCAGGGAAACTGCATGAGTTTGACGAGATTTCCCCACTGACTCTCAAAGATCTTCAGACTGCACACAACTCTAACAATAACTCAGCCAAATCAACAATACCTGGTCTCAAACAATCAACTATTGTAGCAGCTGCTTCAGTGAAGGAAAATAGGAAAAGGCCTGCACATGCAAGTGAGTCTGTGAATGGACATGACGATGTGACTAAAAATGAAGCAAAGAGATTGAAAATGGCAGCTGTGCAGGAGAAGTGGATGAAAATGAAGAAGGTCAATGGTATCAGTCCATCCAAAATATTGGCCACTCCAATCCAGTTGACTGCTGAACAAAATCGAGTTCTTGAAGCAGTGGTGAGGGGCAAGAGCATCTTCTTCACTGGCAGTGCAGGCACAGGGAAATCATTCCTTTTGAAGAGGATATTAGGTTTGTAGGAGTATGCCAGAAACACTTGATTGATGTTTCGGCTATGGATAATTAGGTATCTGTACATCACATTGTTGTCAGATAGTTGTTTTTCATGAGGAGTAACACACTATTGCTTCAGTTATGTTGGAAAGGATTTTACCTCAGTTTTCATTTCTTTATTTACTCTGACTGTTTTCCACACAGCATCTTTCTACAGAGAAAAAGTCATGAAAAAAAGTTGGGAAAGGTTACTGTTTCATGTGTCATGATAGAACTTGGTGGTCTAGATTTTTCGAGAACCAGCACTGGACTAGATGTATTTGGTAACCTGCATTTTGAGCCACGCGCATGCACAAATAAAAAGAAAAAAGGGATCTAATGACATATTTGTCATGAACTTTAACCCAGGAGCATTGAAGTTGATGAGTTTTTAATCAGTTTTATGTCTTTTGTACAAATTTGATCTAGTTTCTTCCTTTTGTGTCATAACTTACTGACAATTTTTGTAACAACAAAATTCCATGCAGCAGTGTAGTTTGTTGTCATTCTACATTCAGAGTGTAATAGTGTTCCTCTTCAAATGTTCAACTTCATAGGAAACAACCTTGATATCTCTTTAAGCTTTACATTTTTATTGCTGATTTATGAAATTTTACTTATTGGTCTTGTAAAGTTTGTCCCACACTCATTAACATTCAAAGCACTTGGACTCAGATCACACTGATTGTTTAATGATGACAAATTTTCTTTCTCTTGTTGAAGGTGCCTTGCCTCCCAATCACACTTTTGCCACTGCCAGTACAGGAGTGGCTGCATGTCACATTGGGGGAACTACTTTACACTCATTTGCAGGTCTGTATAACAATTGCTCAGCATATAACCTTAAGAATATCATATAATGTGCATATCTTACTCAGTTCTTGATCTCAGGCCATAGTGTAGAAAAAAAGCATCTGCCTCACCATATTGCTCAAAAAGGGAAGCTTTCAAAGCTAATTTAATTAACACTGAAATAGAGAACTAACTCCTTCCTCTTTTTTTCAGGGATTGGTTCTGGCAAGGGTTCTCTTAAGCAGTGTTTGGAGCTGGCCTCAAGACAGAGAGTGGCCCAGCAGTGGCGGGCTTGTCGACACCTGGTCATAGATGAGATTTCCATGGTGGATGGAGAATTGTTTGACAAACTAGAGACAGTTGCCAGGTAGATGAAAGATTTGTTACTGTTTGTGACTGACTGCAGTCATATGTCTGTGCCAAAGGTTGTCCATTTTTGACAAACTAGTAAGTTTTGACTGATGCGTCATTTTGAAGATTGTCAGTTACATAGATTGTTTTTGCTGTCTAATGGGTTGTGTCTGGCATTTTTTGACCAATCAGAGACTCTTGCCATGGTTCATGCTGAGGTAAAAATTGAGAAACAACCAAAAAAAAAAAAAAACAAGTCTCTGGTAGAGCTGTCTACGCAGGGATGCCTTATGTCAGTTTCATGATTTAAAGGGTAAAAAAAAACTAATGCTTAGTTCATTTTCTCCAGATTTATTCGAAAATCAGACCAGCCTTTTGGAGGCATCCAGCTGATCCTTTGTGGAGATTTTCTGCAGCTGCCTCCAGTGACCAGGCCAGATGAGGTCCGCAGATTCTGCTTCCAGGTTTGCAGCTTTACCCAAATATGAACTTCTCTAAAAAAAAAAAAAAAAAGAAATACTGGATTTGTACCATCTTAATACTTCAGTAGGGAGAAATAAACATCTTATGCTGATATCACTTTTTTTTTCTTCAAGTTCAAAGCTGTTTTAAGTTGAAATTCATCATGAAATGTGACAGGGTGTCATAAGTTGCATATTTGTCCCTAGTTTTACTGTTAATGGAGAAATGGTGATAAAAATTTCACTTCTCTATTATTATTCGTTTGTACTGTAGTATGTCTGGAATGTCCACTTTTTTTTTGTTGTTGTTGTTTTTTAGTCAGAAGCTTGGCAGAAAAGTGTTGAGACAACTATGGAGCTCACAGATGTAAAGCGACAGTCAGACAAGAATTTCATCAACATTCTGCAGCATATCAGAAAAGGAACGTGAGTTCGAAGTCTTCTCCATTATTACACTCTTTTCGACTAGTCTGCCAATAAAATATCCCAAAATGTGAGATCTCTTTTAGACAAAAACTTCACAGACTTTAGGAATAAACTTTCTTGTCATCACTCTCTATACTGGCAAATAATTTTGTTTTCATTTTCACAGAAGGCCAGTCTTATGGCTTTGTATGGATAGAACTCCCGATTTCACATGTATCTGAGTATGAAAAGAAAATTTTGAAAAATAGAGGATAAAACTGTTTTTTGTTTCTTCATGAAAGTAGTGGGATTCATGAATGTCCTATGAAATGGAATCTAATAATTGAAATAAAGACCACCGTCATCTCATAGCTTATGTAATATGTATTTTGTTCTCCCAGCTACCTGATCCCCACAGATGATGCTCTCCTTGTAATAGTGTCAGCCTGTCAAAAGCAACTTATGAATCTTTGTCCGTGTAGGGAAATATTGCCAACTGTTTATGCTATAAGATGAAATATTTACTTGTTTATATTTCTATCAGTATTGTGTTGACTGAAACATTTACTGGTTTGTGTGTGTTGGTTTCAGTTGTCCAGAGCCTGTGGCAAGTACTTTGGTTCGCACAGCACATAAAAACATCCAGAAAGATGGTGTCCTGGCCACCAAACTTTGCACTCATAAAGTGGATGTAGAGGAGATCAATGTGTCTAAGCTAAAAGAATTGGCAGGTAAAGATGACTGTTTCAGTGAAAAATTGTTTTTGACCAGTGCTTGTTATTTCTCTTAGCCAGTTACAAGGGGTGGTGAACAAGCATAGTGAAGAGAGACAAAATCTTTTTTTTTTTTTTTGTGCTGTATTACTTAAAAAGTAATAATAATAATAGAGAGTATTTATATAGCGCTTATCCCTAATTACAGGCTCTAAGCGCTTTACAATCTATTACAAGTACATCATGAAATATTCGTGCTGTAAGGAAAATGTTGCCTTTTTAGTAAGAATTTAATCCAAAATCTTTTGATCAGTCTTTCACATTTCAAGAAGAAAAGTAACATTTTTCTTTCTTGTACTGCTTCTTTCAACACCCATTCTGTCTAGCTAAGGAAAGTAACAATGGCTGGTCAAAAACAATCACCATTCACTTGGGGGTGGAGGTGAAATTTCATCACTTGTGATATACATCACACAATATTTTATTATTGCAATAATTCTGGTATTTTTATGCATCTATTGTAATAAAAATACATATGACATATACTTTCAAATGCTCATATACCTTCTGAATATGTAATTTTCTTTTTTCGGGGAAAATTATAATGTTATTGGAAGGGAATGAGCAAAAGAATTTTTTTTTTTTTTAATTTAGCATTGTAGCAGTGCCTTTTAAAAAAATAATTAATAATAAAGCTTCCCATGGGTCCCTTTCACTTTTCTTCATGATATAGGACACTTACATACATATTTACAGCCTCCCATGGTTCTGTTATGTTATATCAAGGCATTAAGATACTTCTTAGGCTTAAAATTTAAATTTATCATTTCTCCCCCACAAGCATTCTTGCATGTTGATCACTGGTAATCATTTCGTTTTTGGAATTGAGTTAGTACTCCTCTGTTTATAGTTGTCAGTTATTTGTATGCATTATTTTTCAGAATTTTTAATGCTTTTACAACACTTTGAGTATGTGTTAGGAGTGTGTGTATACACTGTATTTCTGTCAATGTGATTGCCAAAATAGTGGATGATGTCAGTTTTATGGACATTGCACACAAATATTCTGTCTTTCATTTTAAAGCTCTAATTGGTTTTTTTTTTTTTTTTAAATAAATGTTCTTAAATTATGCACATTGATCACGCAAGTTTAATACAACATGCCAAGTTTAAGCTTTTCTAGTGAACCCAAACTACTGCTCTTGCAGTGAAATTTGCTCACAACAGGGGTACTGAATAGATTAAAGCTGTGGTAGAGTTTCGCTATCTTTGCTCTCGAACAAAGATTAGTAGTAGGGTATAAAAGTTATACAATTTTCATTGTTCTCTCTGTAACCATTCCTGGCAGGGTAGTCATTACCATGATGCAATAATCAAGTATTTAATTGAAGAAATAGAAACAGATGTCCACCCATAAATTATGCAATTTTGCTTATTGCAATTTCAATTGTAGGGAATCCCCTGCCTGTTATGTGCTAACGATTTGTTGCCAGCATTTGCCAGGTCGTCAGCCTTTGCACTAAACTAAATACTGTACTGTCTCTATGCCATGGACTGTAATTATAAAAAAAAATAGCATGAGTGTTTGCTTTTCTTTTCTTTCCTTTATCTTTGCCATCAACAACTTCTTCACCCTTGGAATGAAATAATAATTGTATTCTTAGTATGGGTTACTTAGTATTGGTTGTATTATATGTATTGATTTCACTTACACTCTCAAACTTGTGGTTGTGTTTACAGGAGAAGCCCGGATGTTTGCATCAACGGACACAGACCCTGCCTACACTCAACAGCTCAACACTTTATGTCCTGTTCCAGCTTATCTGGAACTAAAAATTGGGGCACAGGTAGGGAGCCAGCAGTTTAAAATTTTGTTCATAGCACAGATAGAACTGAAATTTTTACTTGTGTCACCTTTATGTATTTTTTGTCATAGCTTCAGTTGGGAATGAATTGTCAATTTTTATTAGTTAAATTCACCGACCAAATAAACTCTTATCAATTCTAGGGGAACCTTGATGCCACCATTTTATGCTATTAAATTTTTTCCTTCTGGTTTGGTGGCAGAATGTTGTTCTTTTCTCAGGTGATGCTGTGCAAGAATCTGGACATTCAGAGAGGCTTAGTCAATGGTGCCCGAGGAGTTGTGACTGGTTATGACAACAGCAATGATGGTGTGTAGTGTTAAATGTTTTAGTAGGAGGTAGAGGAGGGATATCCTGTAGGCAGTTTTGCGAACTGAAAAAGCTAGATAGTTTTAGACTTCATTTTTGAATTTCATTTGTCAATGGAATACAGGCCAAAATCAAGTTGAGAATATGGTATCATGTACTGGCGCCGCAGAAAATTGCATTTCAAAATAACAAAAATTGCATTTGAAACACTAAAAATGGCATGCAAATATCCCCCAAAATTGCAAGTTGAATAAGAGAAAAAACATCTCTTGCTGACCACACTTCTCGCAGAATTAGCTGATAAGTCATTTATATTGTAAAGTTTGATGTACAACAATTTCAATTACAAGAGTATCAATTCATGAAGGATGCATGGAACATCTGAGATTTGGCATCACCCTACTGGTATCTGCTTAATAAAACTGAAATTTCCAGTCATAGATAATTTAGGTTACTGACAAATCAGTACCAGAAACAAGTTTCCATAAAAAAGTTCACTTGCTACAAACTGAATATAAATCTCTTGGCATTTTTCTTTTAAGTAAGAAAGAAAAAAAACTCATCACTCTGTCTTGGCAAAATCTGATTGAAGTTGAAGATGGAAAAACTGCTTAATTCAAATTTAGCGTCTGCACAATTTATCAGAGACACCTCCGTCTGCACATCAGACAGAAACTTCCATCTGCCAAACCAGCATGCTAATCCTAATCCTAAAAAATTGGACCAACTTACAAAGTTAAAAACAGTTGATCTAGACCTAAGCTTAGCTGGTATGTTTTCTGGCTAAAATCCTAACAAAACAGCTAGATTTTGACAACCTCTTTCTGCTACTTGTCTGTCTCTCCATTTTCAGCAAAATGTTTTCATTAAGTTTTAGATCTAGATCTAGATTCTATATCTAAATCTAGATCTAGAGTTTAGATCTATCCAGTAGACCTCGCAAAACAGTTGATCCGCACCGCTAACGTTATTTTGAGTAGGGTACTAATTTCTGTTTGACTGCACTTTTAGACTGGTGACTTTTTTTTTGTTGAAGAATGACAGTCGAAGATCTCTTAGAGGCTTGCCTTACAGAACAAGCAAATCCACCATACAATCTAAATCTATCGCTCTCCAGTGTCATATGAACATAAAAAATTGGCGATTTGAAAAGGGACACCACTGGCGACCACTAAAGGATAAATGGTGTGCTCGTCATTGGACAAATTCGCTGTGTTTCTCCTTAATTATACATGGAAAAGGCAAAAATTGCGAAAAAATTACCGGCAAGGTGCAAGATTGCGGCCACAACGCAGCCAGGGACAGAAATCGCAGCCGCATCACATTTGCAACCGATGCAATTTTCTGGAGGGTCAGCATGTAGTTGGCTTCATGCTGGATTGAGAGATCTGAGGGGGATATAAAAACATTTTTCAAAACCAAATAATGATATCCATTTCTAATGAATTCATTTAAAGTCTGATACACTTGTTGGTTAACTCTGGTTTTTAAAAGCATGCATCAGTTTGCTCCTTTGTTTGATAGAGTTTTGTAGCTGACATATACTCACGCTCTCTTCACTTTTTCAGAAAACAAACTGAAAGACTTCGCAACATATTGTTCAATGGTACTTTTGGAGAAAAGTCTGTTTTAACTTCTACTGTCAATTTCTTTTCATAGACACAAATTCAGTGGCATATTTGTAATAGTGGGGACATTTTTGTAAAAAATTGTAGTTTTGGTAACTAATTACATACAAAGAAAAATTACTGTCACTAGTGACTCACAGTTCTAGACAATTATGATTAACATAAATCAGTATTCTTTAATACAGTGTAAACCCTCCCTCTTCTTATTATATTATAAAATTGTAAGAAACCCGGCAATAGGCTCATGGACTCAAAAACCGCTAAACAGATCCATATGAAATTTGGCACACGGCATTGTTGCATATGGATCTGTGTTTCTATGTACATAAATAAAAAAAAAAAGCTTATTATCTTTGACATTGTTCTAAAAATGTGATATAATTGAACAATAAACTTGTGAGGCTGCTTGATCCGAATCGTACATTTGATTGTATAATACGTTCTAAACATGGTTTTTATTTTAGTAACATTCAGTTTAATCACAAAAATATCAACACTGAGGTGGGCATGCTTTGTCATACATTTTAAGTCGCAGGGCTATATTTTAAAAAATCCTTAACAGAGACTGTAGGTTCTCTTCTAGTGATATGTATAAAACTAAATGTGCATATAGAGAGACATTGGTACCAAATATACCAAACTTCTACGCAGGAATATTTCAATCTTTTGAGAAAGTTTTTCATCTCAAATTTGATAACTTGAAGCAAAAACTCAAAAGTTAAAGCTTGCCTTCCTGCTCTTGAGATTTCTTGGAGCATTTTTGTGTGCTTTGTAATGGTCATACTTATGCCAGTCATGAGAGAGCTAATAATTATGCAGAATTTGGGATCTTGTATATGGATGCGTGTATTACGTGGAAAAGAAATCATAGTCCGTACAAGCTAATGGACATTTGTTTTTAAGCATTCAAAGAATATGAAACAGGGGGGGGAAAAAAAACAACAAAAAGGGAGAGCGGTGTGTTAGAGGTGAATAGGTGTGTGATCTGAAGCAGACGATTTCATTTTTTAGATGGTACAAAGTTCATTTTACACTGGCGCTCTCATTTTGTCCAGAGAAGGTACCTCAAAACATGATTTAAAAATTATATTTGATTATCACTTTACTACATACATGTTACGATGTATTATAAGCCAGGTTAATTAACTAATTTGTCAGTGAATATCCAATTTTTAAGTCAAACCAATCATTGAATGTTGTATTCCCTCAAGCACTACATAAATTTAGAGACACAATTTTGCTTTTTTGCATGCCAGGCTATCCTATCATCAAGTTTGTGTGTGGAGTCACTGAGGCTATCAAAGCTGTGCGATGGGTGTTTAGAATTGGAGGTGGCAACACAATAGTGCGCAAGCAGATCCCTCTTAAGCTGGCATGGGCTATCTCAATACACAAAAGTCAGGTGAGGGCCTTAATATGTGCACGTCTTCTGAAGATGAATGTAAAATGGCATTAATGTCAGCTATTTAGCCTTTTACATGTGTGGTGGTATAATACTATCTATAAATCGAGATCAGAACATTAAAAAATCCTCTGGAATCAATACCAATGAAGATCTAACTAATGTGTAGCCATTTGATTATGTCATCTTCCTTGCGAACTATGTGAGATAGGCAAAATATTTTGAATGCACATTGACATCTTTGTTAAATTACAATGATTCTTCCTCAGTTTTTTTATGCTTGGAACTGTAAATGATTTCATTGTGTAAGACAATGTTTGAAAACAATGTTTCCATTATGTGCACATCAAAGTGTTTATTTCAGCTGATTGATGCTTGACAGATTTTCACAAATAACTAGGGCTCCAGTTATTGGTGCATTAGAAAAATCAATGTGGGCTGACATTTTGTTGTCAGCAAAGCATTGTCAGGAAGGATTGTGTGAGGTAGTAGTTTACATAAAATAATTTAAAATAAGGCAGAGAGCACAGTGGTCTGATTCACTCTGGATGAATCTCTGAAAATACACTTGAATATTGCCTTATTTTTTTTACTGTGGAACATAGTTTCATAACACAGAAGGGTAAGCTTGGCTGTTTTGTTCTTCAAGGTAGAACATGAGTCAACCATGTCATACTCCCTATAAAGGATGGAGAGGAAGAAGGATGGAGAGGAAGAAGGGCAATAGTTTATAAAATTTACCTTTCTCTTCACTTAACCCTTAGAGTCCTATATTTGGTATAATAAACTTTACTTGCAATCCTGACTTAAATTTGAGAATGTGAATAAAAAACGATTGTGTTTGCTATAAATTTATATCTCTGTAATTTGGTAA
>JBCAUA010438737.1:0-17709 GCA_038406235.1 Peronia verruculata | reverse complement strand
CCCTCCCCCCCCCCCCCCCCCCCCCCCCCCCCCCCCCCCCCCCCCCCCCACCCCCCCCCCCCCCACCCAACGAAAAAAAAAAAAAAAAAGAAGAGAGAGAGAGAGAAAGAGAGAGAGAGAGAAATAAAAATAACAGAGCATTTATCAAGTACTTTACTATGGAAAAAAAATAAAAATATTTAAAAAATACTTACTCCTGCAGCTAAACTAGACTTGAGGTAGATGAGGCCAGAATCTTCATATATACCAAATACACCACTTCCATCTTGTACTAGTGAATAGGAAATTCTCGCATTATCACCAATATCTTGGTCTGTGGCACCAACTCGCAGAATGACCTAGAACAAATACACACAGGTGAAAGGTTAAGGATATCTTCCACTGGTATCTCACAGCAGTCATAAAATAATGTATAGACATCTTAAATACTTAACTGAAGTTAAAATTGCAATTCCATTTCAACTACTGGATCTCATATCTCTTAAAATGGTAACAGAAAACTGAACAACAACAAAAGTAAGTCTCATTCCTATGTATAGGCCTCTTGAATGCTTTTGTAATGCAAATTTTCTTCACATAATAACATTCATTACTGTTCTGTTTATCTTGCACTGAAGCCATATTTAACAAGTGAATGTCAGCTAGTGAGAAAAAGACAAAATCTTGTTCCACATAACAAAATGTATCCCCATTTTTCTCCATGAGTAGACCAGTGACTAAACTAGACTTTAGTTCACATAAATGCCATGAATCCATAAACAACAAACAAATAGAAAACAGCGTTTGTGGACTTCGACTACAAATAATCTCACCCTGTTTATCTGAGAATTGGACGATATTTTTTCGCTGTAAGTGGGAGAGTTAAATACAGGTTCGTTGTCATTGATATCCTCTATAAAGACTCGGAAAGTGCACCATCCCTCCTGAGGTGACTGCTGTGCATTGTCCGAACCTTTCACTGTCACCTGGAAAGAAACGAATGAAACATCTTTTAACAGCACTGGTTTTTTCCTTAGTTCTGCACTATGAGCAACGTTGACTAAAACATGGAATATTTGTGGCTAAACAAAAAAACATAAGTCCTAGTATTTCTATAGTCAACTTCAAGCAAGTTAAACTAAAGTTTCAACAATGTAGCCCATATCACTTCACACGATCCTCGAGTTGTATGTTTGATTTTACCGAGGAAAACAGAAAATATACCTATTTTGTAGTAAGATATTTTAAATGGTCAACAAAATTACCGGCACCTACAAAAGGTGTGACAGTCAAAAAGAAAGAATGTTCACTACCCCTTCCGCCTCCCTCGAATAAGGAAATAATTTTTCTTTATCTTTGAGATCAGGATTGTCATACTATACACCAGCAGGTCTCTCAGTGAAAGTAAGGAGTCTCTGATATTGTTTCTTGTCTTTCAGCCTTAAATTCATCAGGATTTTACCTGAATAAAATCCTTATCCAAGGCTTCTCTGTCAAATTTAGATTTCACAGTAATGTCTCCTGTCTCGGCATCGATAGCAAAGGGAGCATCAGCCAACATGGTGTTTGGAGATTCGATAGAGTAGGTGACTTTTCCATTCAAGCCTCTGTCAGGGTCAGTGGCACTCACCTGTTAAAAAATAATGAAAAGTTAAAAAATATCCTCCTTTGCCCAAAGTGAGACAGAAGGGAGAAGCACAGAGAGAGGACGAGGGAAAAAAGGAAATGAAGAGAGAGAAATGAGGAAAACAGAGAATAAAAAGATGGAAGGAAAACAGAGGAAAAGAAATGAGACAGTGAGGGAGGAAAAGGAGAGTGGGTGGAAGAAAGATAGAGGGATGGAGATGCAGAGACTGAGGGAGAATGTGAGAGAAGTATGTGAAAGTAAATGGATGTGAGAGTGGAATGTGGAGAAATTGACAGAGAAGTTGAGAGCTGGTGGGAAATAAGTGCACATATTCACAGACGTAACAAGAACTAGATTCTAAAATCAGTATCTCATGCAACAGATGGATTTTTCTGTATGACTTGCTGCAGAAAATTAACAGCATCAGCAAAAAATAAAAATCGCTGAGGATTACTGCACTTTGCTTACACCTTACAAAAGTGCGGAACACAATGTTACGGATAATGTTACTGATTCTGCTTATGAATGCAATTTAAGTATTCATTTACAAAAACAGTGAAAACATCATTATGGTTAACAATTTAACGAAATTTCATTGATATTGCTCTTGTAAATGACATCTGACTAATTGTAAGTTAAGCAAATTTCATTTACAATCACAACACAAATACTATTCTGAAAACAATCTAAGTAAATTTCATTTAGAAGAATGGCAAAAATGTCATAATAAACACTCATATTTGGGTCATACCCGAATCACTTCTGTTCCTGGTGCTGACTCCTCTGCCACCCTGGCTTGTTGTGAATAATTCAGACACTGTGTAAATGATGGCTTTTGGTTGACAGAGTCAACAATTTCCACAGGGAAGGAGCTGTGAGTCTCTAGCTGTCTGGTGCCACCGCAACACTCGCCGTCGTCCACAGCAGTGATGTTGAGAACATAAGAATTGATGTCTGTTGGCACATTCTTGATCACCTGAATGATGCCTGAGGACGGCTTGATTTTGAAAATGCCAAATGTTTCTTCCCTTGCTGTAAAAAAAAAAAAATTAAAAAATACTATAAGTCTGAAAAAAATAAACACACAAAAGGCTTATGGACACAAAAAGTATTAAATGAGTCTATATAAAACTGGGCACACAACATGCATATTTGTGTTTCTACTTACACAAAGCTGAAAAAGGCTTGGTATGTTACAGGTTATTCTGAAAAGGTGATGATAAGTGAATAATAAACTCATGGGAGTGTCTGATCCAAATTGTGCATTCGACTACAACTTTGCACTCAAAACACCAAACATGTTTTCTTTGAGTAAATTTCACCTAACTCATCCAAAATTAATATCAACATCAAGGTGTGCATGCTTACTACACACATCACGTTGGTTTGACCTTTATTTAAAAAATCTCTCATGAAAACCATGGGTTCTCTTCTAGTATATAAATAAATACAAAATAAATATCCATAACTGTTATAAATCCATCTTTCAACATATCTCTTTTTTCATTCTCTATGAGAACCATTCAAATGTATACAAACACAAAGTGAGACATTTAAATTGCTGGAGAATAACTGAACTGTAATGGAAAAGACATTCTGACAAAATACTTTAAATCTAACTATCACTGCTACATTACTTACGTGTGAAATAAAATCGGACATTGTCACCATCTGCATCAGTGGCTCTCAATCTGGTGAGGATAAAGTTGGCAGGTACAAGATCCCGTAGAACCAATGTCTCTGGTGGGATGAATATAGGTTTCTCATCATTCACATTAGATGTTGTGATTGTCACATCCACAGAACTGGACAGAGGTGGAGCTCCATTGTCCGTAGCAATGACGATGAAACGATAGGTGGGCCCAGGAAATGCATCAAAGTCCAGTTTGCTGTCAATCATCAGAATGGAAAAAATAAGCAAAAGACAAGAAAAAAATAAACAAACAAACAAAAAAAAAAAAACAAACAAACAAGTAAATAAAATTAAATTAAATAAACAGAAAAGAAAAGAAATAAACTGGGGTAACTGCCAATTTTAGAAGCTGATCTGGAGAGGAACTTGCAAATTTACAAAAAAAAAAAAAAAGCCTTTACATCACACGAGTTTCAATCAATCTGTGCTGAGACTAAGCTATGATGAAATTTATGCTCCCTCTTGGCAAGTCTGAAACAGACAGGGTGAGTAATAATGAATTATTGCCAATGCAAAATCTGCAGTGCATATTCCATATATATTTGCTAAAAAACCATGCCTCCTGAAACAAGACTCAAAATTCAAAAGTGTCGATACAGCCTGAACCAGAACAAAACAAATAACTTACTCCTTTACTGTAACGACCCCCTCCCTTCCAACTTTCTTAATCTCAAAATAAGGGTTGTCCAGTTTATATGTCACAACAGCATTGTCTTTGGAGTCATGGTCCTCTGCCAGAACTGGAAATAGAGGAACAAAAGATACAGTCTGGTGAATATTTCAGACAAAATAATTATGGTTTGGTGGTAAAAGTTGATAGTCTACATGACAAAATCATTCCCCTTTACCCCCACCCCTTTGAGCAGTAAGCAAAAAGTGATGGTAATAATGCAGATGTAAAGGACTCCATTTCCATTCCTTTTCCATTGTACTTTGAGTTTTTCATATCTATCTTCAATACACTTTTCCAGGTTTTAAAACTGAGCCTGTGAAAATGCATGGAGGCTTCAAATCAACATCTAGTTTCAAGTCAAGCTGTTATGTTACGCTTAATCCATCTCTATCCGGTTCTTTCCTGTTATGTTAGACTTGCTTCATCTCTACCTGGTTCTTTCCTTCGCCCCCTTCTTTTTGGCCATCACAACAGTGGCACAGTAAGTTACCTGATAACACTGACTCCCCAATTCTCAAGTCCTCTCGGATGGTTTTCAAATATTGTGTCAACTGGAACCTGGGTGGATTGTCGTTCTCATCTTTAATTGTGATCTCCAGCTGTAAAAGTAAAAAAAAAAAATTATTTCATTTTATACAAATGTTATGATGTAGAGATATGTGTAGTTATAAACAGCGGAGAATAAACATTTCTAAATTGACTCTCCAGTATCAGAAAAGCATTAAAATTAAATCACCAAACCTTACTTCAGCTTCCTCAAAATGGCTCAGTCTATCTTGATGCTGCTGTTGTTGTTGTGGTACAACAGCACAACAGCACGATAATGGCTACATTGTGCTAAACACAGTGGGTACATTTACGCATTGGAAGGCTGATCAAAGTATAGATATCTTGATGCCTCATTATTACCACTGATTTTTATATTCTTTGATATGATGCATAGAAAAAAAAACTTGAACAAACCAGTGCATTGATGTGGACATAGCAGAACCCAGAAGTTCACCATGGTCTCACAAACCAACAGTACATCATAGAAAAGTTTAATAATCTGGGGTCATGTATGTAACTGCTGTCTCTTGCTTCAGAATGTTGCATGTCAGGAACTTTCATCGCCTATATAATATACATTGAGTATTGTCCTTATTTCAATATTTCATTCTGAGATTGTTACACACAAAGACTGAGCTTACCGGTACTCTTTGCTCAAGTTCTCCCTTCTCTGATGATTCTGTGACTTTAATCCATAGGCGATATCTAGGTGGTCTTTGTGTTTGCTGGACATCAAAATCCAGGGCCTGCAGACATGAAGAAGAACATTTCAGTTAACAGAAGTGCATAAAACTTGCATTCAGGAAAATGTTTACAACTTTCAATACTTGATTACAAATGTAAATAGTATAGTCACATCAAGATCCTCCTGTTCCAAGTGTAAAGACCTTGTAAATTTATAAAATCCTTTCCTACTGAAAAGCAGCAAAACTACAAATAATACAACTGTGCATGTATTTTTACTGTCAGTTTTCATGAATATCAAATTTGGAAATCAAACCAACATATGACATATAACTGGAACTCTGTCAACTCTATGAGTCAATGAAGGAACAAACACTTGAGATCTTATATATTCAAGAAAGTGTTCAATGTGTTTATACAACAAAAATAACTAATTGCAGCTGAGGGAACAAACAGCAACCAAATGGTTTATCATGAGGGAGAGATCTTTTCCTTCAATATGGAATTGAATACTTCCTACTTATAGGTTTTATATTTTACACAAATAAGAGGCAATTGTAACTCGCAAATCCAAGCATTCACAATACTAATTTGCTTCACACCACTTTTCATTTTTTTGAATGACAGAATTTGCACTGGTGGCATTTAAGGTTGCCAGTGTGAGGAATTTTAGAGAAGACAAAAGAAAAAAAAAGTGCAATTACATCATAAATGAATATCAATCAAACAGAAACAAAACAACACAATCATGGCTAAGAATAAATGAAATCAATCCATATATGACTTACATCTTTATTGAATATTTTTCCATTTTCATCTATCCTAAAATGAGTGGATTCTTTTCCACTATCATCCAATATGCGGAAGGCTGTGGGATAATTCTGCTGAAACTGGTGTACCTTGACCTTAAGCTCCTCATTGTTGCCTAACTGGGAATAAACTCTGGTGAACAAAATAATAATAAAAAAAAAAAAATCAGACATCAATAATTCAAACTCATGACATTCACAAGTTTCTGCACTAAGGAACAAGATGTATTACTGAATTGTTTTGATACTGTTCATGATGTTTTTCTCTAATATGGTCTAAATACGACTGTATCTTGCATACTGTATTTATTAACTGTGAATGGAATTTCCTTTTGAGGACAAATAAAATTATCTGACCTTACTGGCTTACTGTAGAATCCATTTCTGTGTGAGAGAGACAACAACAACAACAACAACAACAACAACAAAAGGAAATGCACACTGTTTTACTATTTATGTTTTTGTTTTGTTTTTTTTTCTTTATGTTCTGATAACAAGACAATCACAAAGTAAGCGTAGATATGGGCATAGAGGAAGCAAGCAAATAAGGACTAGCTGTATTGTTGAATGCCAAAGGTAGCATATGACAAGCGAATGCCACCAACAGAAAATATTCAAGACTGTTGATGAGCTTTGTTTTGACAAAGAAATCTAATGTGAAGCATTACAGTATCAAATCACAATGTAAACTATTTAAACACTTCCATTCCATCGCCCCAGAATTAAATTGTTCTATCTACAACATAACATAAAACTGTTGTAGATGGGACAACTTAATTCTGGGGCAATGACTTATGTAGAATACAGCCGGAATAACACACATATTTTGTCCCACTTGCCTTATTGTACATATTTTTCCACAAGAACTATCTATAAACATCCTGATATCATTCAATGTTTTTAAAATCTTATTCTGTTTTGCATTGTGTTGCACCCAAGGCAACTGAATTTTCTGCAAAGTCAAAAGTTCTTCCGGTTTCACTTTCTTGTCCAATTATTATAATCTAACACTCTATACTATCTGAATCATGTTCTTCAATCTATCTTTCATTTACATATAACCTTTCCCAGCTCACTGGCCTGGAGACAGGGAAAGTACTGGATGAACATGTTATCAAATACGTTATTTTTGTGGACACTTTAAGATTTCATTAGGTAGGCTATCAACACCTCCACATATAAACATATTATGTATGTAATAAAACAAATCTTATCGACAAACATGCAATAAAGTCAACATGCATCCTACATTGCCTGCTGTCATGAGAAGAAAAAAAAAAAAAAAAAGCACTGACAGCAGCTTCTTAAACATATAAATTAGATCCCTTAAAATAATGACAATGAATTTTAAGTAAGGACAGAGGGCACACTCAACTAATTATATAATCCAAATAGTCATTAACTCATGGGATATCTGAAATATCTGTTTCAAATACATGATTGAAAAGACACTATTAAAAAAATAAATAAATATGAAAAACATATACTACAGCCTTTCCCTCAAACAATTTAGCACTTCAATGTCACCATTATTGTTTAATATCATGTCAGACTAAAATTCAGAGTAAATGACAGGATGAACAAAGTTACTCAAGAAAAAGTTTTCCAAATAACATGTGAATGCAATCAAGAATGGGTTTTCCAAATATCATGTCAAATTGGGATTCTGAGCAATATAATAAAGTATATCAATAAATCAATAGGAGATTCAGAGCAATATGATAAGTATATCAATAAATCAATAAGAATGGGTTTTCCAAACTTAATCAGTTTTTTCTTCACATGACAAAGAGGCAGTGCTTACGGGTTATTGGTGCTGTCAGTTTCAAAAATCCATCCTTCGTAGGAGGTCTCAAAGAACTGGGGAGGTATAGGGCCTACTGTTACATTGACCTCTGCTGTGATAGTCCCACCTGACAGATGCTGGCGTTTGTCTCGAATAGTCACCTGCAGAATGAATCAAATTTGTTGTGAATGTTTCTTTAACATTCATCATGACAAGTCTTGTGAGAATTTATTAACAGCAAACATTGTTGTACATCTAAATAGCATTTTAGATCCAATTTTCTTACAAAATTATGTAGTGAAACTTTTTTGTATGAATAAAAAAATAAAAAAGACCCTAATTATAATTTTAATACATGAAAATGGAAAAGAATGAAACACAGCTAAGAACTGGTAATCACATAAGTACTCGATCCCAAAAACAACATTTCAGGCTCTGTCATTCTGACTCAGTCCTTCACACATTGTCATACGTTTCATCCCATTATGCTTCAGAACAGATGTATATATTCATAGGAATGAGCATTTTTTATGGAATTAACAATTTGCAAATATATATAAGACAAGTTCTATTGTCATAACCACCATTCACAAACTATGACAGTTATCAAAGCCATGTACCCTGGATCGTGCTCAGATCTTTTTTTGTTTAGTTTGTCTGTTTTTTTGCTTGAGAAAAACAATCATCAGTATTTTGTCATCTCAGTAACTCCTGGTATCCAAATACAATCATTGCATTCTAAGTAAATAATAATAATATCAGTCTCAAGAATATTATTTTCGTGATAAAATTTTCCTTGAATTCTACAATCCCATCTATTTTCTTGAAACTGATGCACTTTTGCATTTGAAAACACATTTTTTACAGCTTTCAGAGTTGTGTCATAGAATTATTTCTGAAAGATCTTATTTCTATAAAAAAGAAAAAAATATGAACTGAATGGCTTTGGAAAACTGGGAATAACATATTTCTGAAATTTCATGGAGTAGAATAAATTATAATGATCGTTAGAGAATCTTCAGCAGGACATCATCTATGGTTGCATTTTTATTTCATCTCATTTGAATTTTCTCATAATAATCTATCTGATAATATTTGACTATCCTCTGCCTCAGATAAAGACTGATACTATAACTCTTGGTAAGGCAAGCCTTCCAATTCAACACAGTTATCAGATCAGCAGCTGATATATATGCCAAGCAAGCAGACTTTTAATTTGTTTTAACTGTTAGGTCAGGGGGGGGGGGGGGGGACAATTTCCTCTGACTCTGAGTCAAAATTTCCTCTTGACACAAAAGAGGAAGTTAATTAGCAACAACAATAACTATCAAATGATCATCCTGGTAATGTGACTAACTCACAGGAATAATGTAGCTTTTGCCGGTCGTAAACCGGATCCGCCGGGAGACCTTGATGTGGCCCTCTTTTAAACCACTTTCCTCCTCTATCACTTCCACCATCCTGAAATAGTCCTTCACTTCTGGTGCTAGGGAGGTACAAAAAAAAAGAACAACAAAAACAAAAATCAAAATATTTTTTTTATTTTGGTAACCAACAAATAAATTTATGAATAGAATTCAAAAAAATAAAAAATAGCTTCAAATTATATCATAATAAAATAAAAGTGGTACAAAATAAAGAGCATGGAAGATTAAAAAAAAAAAAAAAAGGGGGAAATTAAAAATAAAACACGAAACAAAAGCAAACCAAGACCATAATGCGGGTGCCAAAAGCGAAAATCAATCAGATCAGAGACAGTGCAAAACCAGCAAAGTAGAATTACAAAAGTGTTATTGATTTTCCACCATGAAAATCAATATCTGGTGCTCTCCCCTTGCTAGCCACTGAGGCAGTCATGCTCCATGGGACAAATGCATTAAGGTTATTCCAGCTTGATAATGGTCCTTTAAAGCATACATTTTTCTAGCATTCAGTCAATTTTCTGGAACGAAGGTAATAAAATTATTTAGAACTACTGATCCTTTAAGCATACGAAGTCACTTATGCAAATGGGTTAATTTTTTTTTCCCCCCAGAAAATAAGTACTTCCATGAGGTGACAATGGACTGCGTGCTGCCAATCCTATTTCAAGATAATAAAATTTGATATTTTACTTTTTTCTCCAGAGCAATAATTGGAGCCATGTTGGCTGGGGATTAAAAGTGTGGCATGGAAAATAAAGAAAATAATGAATGGCACGTGTCTAGAAGATGTGGTAAATGGATATTATTTAGTAGAGATTAAAAGCTGCTTAGATACAAAGACGCCATTATTATGGTTGGGCATTAAAAACATCAACAAGGATGGGTCAAATGGATGCTGATTGTTAGGGTCCTGGTGAGATCAACCACTGCTAGGATGGAAGCCTTAAGGTTGGGAATTGATAGAGTGAAACAAACAATACTGAAATTGGCTATCTTCACAAAGAGTCTGGGTGAAGTGTAATAACACTGCCCTGTAATCATTATAGATGGGGACTGATAGTTTGGTTAAACAAAAACTTCAACAAATAAAATTTTCATCATTCCCTTCATACCATGGCAAGTAATTTGACTGAGCAATCATTCAGTCACAAAAACAAGGATTTAAAATGGAGTATTCAGACAATGAGCATAGTACAGACATTATGACATAATCACTCCATACTAGCCATAAAGTGGATTAAGTAAGACACTGGACAGGAATACTACTACATTTTCCCTACACAACAGCCTTTATCAGTGGACTCTCGTGGTTGTACAATGTAAATTCCTTATAAAACAGATATTCAGATTTTGATATCATTATCATAATTATATCCCTTCTCCCCACATTCACACCAGAAGTTCTGATTTGATCTCCTGCAAAAAAAAATGAAGCAAAATTCAAAAGTCTCAGGCATGTTTTCAAACATCTCAAACTCCATCCCACCCAACAAAAGAAAATTTAGACAGAAATATATTAGAGACTAAACTGGGATATATTTTACCTGCATCATCAGAGATAAAGTATTCCACTTCTGAGTCAGTATCTGGATCTTCAGCCAAGAGGACATACACTGTGTGTTCTGGTTTTGGCTCCTCTGGAATGGCTGCTAAAAAGGGATAAGGTTTGTTCAACACGACAGGTGGCTCATCATTCGCATCCACCAGAGGAATTGATATCTTGACAAGCTGTGTTTCTGATGAAAAAAAAAACAACAGAAGGTAGTATTAATATAGTTAAATATTACTTCTTCTTACTTGTGGTGCTAAACTGGAAGGAGAATCTTAAAACTGCTTACAAAAGATGATACAAAGAAAAAAAACATTTCCAGCCAACCAGAAAATTATTTTCTTACTTTACCCATCCTGACTGGTCTGAGAAGAAAAGCTACTTCTAGACAACTCTGATATCATCAGGTTTACACAATCAATTCTAGTTCCAATCAGGAGTAGAGGACAGGAACAAATGCCTACTTTCATTGCATTCAATATTCAATCCCATTTAAAGCCTTCATGAAAAGAAGTCTCTTAACCATCCTGGCAGTACCATGTTCAATTCAAATTATCTTGCATGATACGGAATTCCCTGCAGCAGTTGTTTGAATTTATTAGCAATGATAAGTTCCTAATTGAGCATGAAAATCTCAAATTTCTTGGCGATCGAAAAATGTATTCAAGATTTCTGTGACAGCCTTTTTCATGATAGAAGAATTGTTGGGGGATAACCATGACAACACTTACGTGGTTTGATTATAACAGTATTCTGGAAATTGCGTCACTCTATATGGCATCATCCATTGTCATTCGGACAGCTCACCACCTCGCTAAACATACATCGCATCATGAAGGCTTTGGATACATGTATATTCCTCCAGAGCAAAACTGACACTAGTCAGTGTGTGGCCTGGTCAATCAGTGCTATTATCCCTCTTAATTACCACACCACCCCCTCCTGGTATTTTATCTTCAATGATGATCAAATGTAGTTTAGACCTATACACTGCCTACCCCTGCCACTCCTGCATGCCTTCCCTTATCCACCAACAGCTCAGCAAGGCTGGGTGAACTTTGAGTTTTGATCAGAAATACTGAGCCTGCTGTGGGATCCGCAGATGATGATGAAATCATTTGAGATATATGTGTGTAAAGAGTTCAAAAAATGCAAGCATACAAAGAAAATATAAGTATCAAAACAAGTTCTGTTAACTACGTGTGACATTTCCGTGAATTCAAGATTATTGTGTTCAAGTTTTTTGTGCTCTACTGGTGCCTTTCCTTGTCCCAGTTTTCATTTCACTCTTTCAATGACAAGCAGTCAACCACAAAAATGTATACTATTTCAAGAAAAACCAGATTACATTTTATCTTATTAATGAGAAAGATTGTATTAGCCTATTAATTTTATTTATACAGGTATAGGATTTTTTGTTGCCTGTAGAACACTCACACCTAATATCTAATATACAGCACAGAAAAGACACACTTAGTGTTATCAGTTCCATGTGATGCAATTGATTTCTTAAGACAACATACATATATCACTTTATTTTATAATTATTATCATTTAACGGTGCCATGGCCTAGTGGTTGGCCATTGTTAACAGAGCCTAGTTATAGACCTATCAAATCCCGACAGGTTCCAACATTTTGTCCATGGGAAAGGCAATTTAATTATGTGTAGGCCTACATCCTGACTGAAACCAGATTAAAATAAACCCAACAAAAGGTGGCAAGGCAGTGAATGAGAGAAAGCTGAGAACATCTGTGTCGCCATTGGGATTGTTGGGTACTAATTTAAGACTGTCACAGAGCTCCAAATGTAATATTGTCCTGATTATTACTTTTATTATTCTAAATAGTCTTTGACCACACTTACTGGCTACAGTAATAATAAGTCTAACTTCTACAAGGCAGCCTACAGTAGAGATGAAAAACAAATGCTGAAAATTACAATATTTTATTGTCCTGAGAAGCTGAGTGACTTCTGTTAAACTAAAAAATCTAAGACTATCCAAGCAAAACTGATGCTATGAAAATTGGAAAAACCTGAACTTTAACATCAAATTAAAGGACATACTGGGTCAAAAATGTTCATAAAATTAAATGATAAGGTGGCCTCATTGCTTCACAGCATTTTCTATAAAGGCTAGGCTATCATAAAAATTGCCCAAAAATCTGTGTTCGATTTTGTCATCAACAATACCAACTTCCATGCTTCAATGGAGTTTTGTCTGAGCTATTTTAAAACTAAAGCTATGGAATTTGGAAACCACAAAAAAATAGATCTAGACTCTAGATCTAGATTCTAGATCTAGTATTTAGGTACAAACATAAAGTTAAAGATTTTAATCTAGAATCTAGACCTAGACCTAGATTCTAGATCAAGATCTTTTATCTAAACCCTTAAGTTTCATATGAATTTAAAGCATCGAACACAAGTTTTTCATTTTATCTTTGAGAAACAATATTCCTGGTTGAAGCAAAATTTATGCAGATGCAGCTATCTAGATTCTCAAGAGACTTCTAAACTAATTCTAGCAAGCGCAAGTCTATTTCAGAAAAGAAAAAAAAAATCAGCTGACCTGAGACTTGACCAGATATAGATCTAGATGTTGAGTCTGGTGTTGCTTCAAGAACCACAGTGACAACTGGATACTCCTCATAATCCAAATATTTTTTTCGATCAGCAGAACCAAATCGAAGTTTTTTGGTCGCATCAACAACAAACAAATTGTCAATCGGGGGAACACTGTCCTCATTTACAATGACTTTAAAATTATATCCTCCAGGAGGAGTTAACATCGTATTGAGATCGTAAATTTCCCTGTCGCCTTGAATATTCTCTGGAAGTGGCACCATCATTGAGGATTCAATGGTTTGATCATACTGTATGCTCGCGGTTTGTCGGCGAATTCTGTGATTGTAGAACACTGCTGTATCCACTGGAATTTTTTGTGCAAATGGACTAGACATATCCCTTTCAGCAATGGCAGAAACTGATTCTCTTGAAAGATGGAAAAGAATGCAAAGCGTCAATAATTGCAATGAAAATCCCCGTCTGCGGAACGCCATTTTGTTCTCCTGACGAGAAATCAGGCTGCCGATAAAGAACAGCCTGCTACTTCGTTAGGAGAGGCTACCTCGACGTGATGGAAAGTGCATGTTTCAACTGATGCTGCATCCTTAAGTCTATTTTGAGAGCAAATTGTACTCCAGGGGGATCACAATATCCACAGCCTTTCGAGTTTGCGCTATTTTAATCCAATGCACTTCCGTGTCTCTCCGTGGGAATTTCTTCGATCTGAGCCGAATAGGATAGCTGCAGTCGCCGATGAGCCAAAACCTAACGTCGAGTTCTGCTGCCTTCCGATGGGCAGGAGATCGATATCCTTCAACAAAGGCGATGCAGCTTCTTCTAGAATAATCACAAAAACCACAATAAATTGACTCATTCACTTCATAATCCTTGAGAAAACAGAATTTGATCTACTCCTTTCTTTCATTGCTGTCCTCGGCCTTTGCACGATCTCCTACCTGCATGACATCACACAGTTTCCGCACCGCAAAGGATTTACGCCAGGCCTAGGCTAGAGTGCTGTGTACGCCTGGCCTAGCACATCACAACACACCGGGCACTGATAGAACAGCCAATTTTACTCCCGCATTCAAAAAAGTTGCGGGCCTAAGATATAAAATTTTGCTTAATATAAAAATAAATAATTGTAATAAACATCAAAAAGCATATCATTAAAACATAATATTTCATTGTTAATATAATTTAGGCTTTGAAACATTGCAATGATGTTGAGAACGTATGTGTGAGGAGGGAGGGAAATGTATCGAAGGCACCGCTTCAGAATTACTCTTTGACCAATCGGACACTCCATTGTCAAGCTGAAAACGCTAGGCTAGTGTCACTTGTCCTGTGTCTAGACCGCGTAGTCGAACCGAGAACATGGGCTCGCACTCAAATGAGTATTTGGCAAAATAAGACTCAGGTGAAAAAATATTTGTACACTCTAGTCGCCTGTTGTTGATCTGCAGTTATTCATGCTTATTACACCTGCTGAAGGTGTTTCTTTTATTCGTATTTTCTTTCTTTCTCCTGGAATAGCGTTTCACTAATGATGCCGGTGTAACTAGTTTAGGCCTAACTTCTAAGCCAAATAGCTCGATCTATATCTCCACCCCCTTCTTTTGTTCTTTCTGTTTCTTTCTCTCTTTCTTTCTTTTCTTTCTTTCTTTCTTTCTTTCTTTCTTCTTCTTTTTTTTTTTTTTTTAAGGAGTTTTAAATGACAGTTAATCTAAATACTTTGTCTTCCTGAGCGTGAGAACTGTATCTTGAATGAAACGATGTTTTTAACTTGTTTGTTTTTCTGAAGCCTTGCAATCCTTAGAAAGTAGGGTTATCTGGGCTTTTTAGAAGTTGCCAATATTTGCTGAGAAAGTTCGTGGGTAGAAATTTGAAATTTGGAAATTTTACCCGGACAGCGGAACTCAACCTACTCTTCCATCGATTTTGAACTGCCAAAGGTTCTTTAATATGTGTAACGTTAACTCTGTCCATCTATAATTTTTATGCCAATTAATGTGCTTATCTCTTTCGTGCGGAGGGGGGGGGGATGGGCGGGGGACAGGCAGTATAAGATAAAGAACAACAATAAAATAAAGTGAAAAGAGTGAGTGCGCGCGAAAATGCAGAAAATAATGAATACATGTACAATAGTCCAATCCAGCGCCAGCTGGCCAAGGCCGTGTGCGATAGAGCAGATTTTTTTTTTTTTTTTTCATGTAGCCTACAGTATATTGACAATAGTCATTAAATTCAAATTTGGAGGTCACAGCGACCATAATATAAACAATGTAATCAAGTCCATTCCTATTATCTGTGCGAGGAGGCTAAATAACAGTACAAAGATTAGGCCTTCCTATCATTACATTTATTATAGTTCGACGAATGATGTCGGGTCGCCAAAATACAGAAGTAGGCCCATATAGCCATAAGGTGACTAGATTGATTGGGAAAAACGAAAAAAAAAAAAAAAGTGGAAGAAAGGAAACTTGGTAGCCTTCAGTTTCACAGAGAATTATCATTTTCATTAAAAAAAAAAAAAAAACACCAGAAATGGAAACTGAACAGTCGTCGTTCATCATACTTTACCGCTCATTGTTACGTCATAAAGCTCATCACGTACAACATGCCTTCTTTGTACTGCTTACATGTATTTTTATGTTATCTATTATTAAAACGTGATCATGTTCTTTCTAGAAAAAAGAGGAGGAGGAGGATGTACCATATCATACGAGTAGCCTAGCTGGACTTGCTTAGGCACCAGAACAGAGAGACGGGTACTGCAAATAGGCAGTAGGCCTACTTGTAGTTATACCCTTTCTTGTATTTTATTTCACCTGAGCAATATTGGAAAGGCTTCCAATCGAATGGACGATGGCACATGCGCAGAAAGACCCAAATACTCGCATAATATGCCATTTGTGATATCAAAAGTAGAATACATGTACAGGTGTAGGCCAGGCCTATTTTTGTATGACTGAAAATGAATTACAAAAGCTAAACAAACGAGGAGCCTAATTATGTGTGTGCATGGACGAATCGTGTTCATTAGTTAGAGTCATCATAATACTGGCCTGCTTTATAACAAAGGAATGGTATATGGAGTCGCGTTCTTCCACTCTTTCCCTCTCTATTGCTCTCCCCCCCCCTCCCCATATCTATTTCTATCTGTCTTTCTTGATCACATCCTCTCTTGTCCCCAATTTAACATGCACCTATTCTGATACATAGAATCACTTCTATGACATGACTAGGAAAAGAATATTTCTCCGTGTCTTTCTATTCAATATGTCGAGACAGAAACTACATTCTTTTTCTGCTGTTATTAGTAGCTGCACTTTATACATGAAATGCATAATTAATAATATTAGATCTATCGTAACACTTCCAGAAAAAGAAAATTGAAACCGAAATTTTAGGGCGGAAACCAAGGAAACTGAGTCAATGACAATAGTGTTGATGACACATGTCTTATCAGAAAACACGCAGTAATGGGGAGGGGGGGGGAAGGTCTTCGTCCACACATATGTATTTATCAACGTGTGTTTATATGGTGTGTTGCTTCTAGGCACAAGATTGAGCACAGAGTGATCTGCTTATCATCACAATGCTTGACCCTCTACGACCCATGACCCGTCATGATAAGGCCACTCCAAAACACGGATTCTATTCGTGGGAGCGGGTTTTTCATTACCGGCATCCCATCCATTGTTCTCCCGGTGTCTGGCGGGCGCCGTGCAACCTAGCCTACCTTGAAATTGTTCATTACGGTACTCTGAAGTCTCAGTAGAAACTGCCGGCGAGCCAATTATTTCAAATGATATTTAGTCATTCTCAAGAAATCTGATGTTCGTTAGGCCTGATTATGACATTGTTTATGTGTTGTCTTATTATCTCTTTATTATCTTATTTATTAAGTTCCGATGCAGTGAGCCGACATTTGAGAAGAATGGCCCTTTGACAGAATGCTCATGGTTGGTGACGGAAGTCTCAAAGTGTCTGAAAGAAAGTCAGCGTAATGTATACCTTGATGGTGGTGAGTGTGGTTGATTACTATACTATGGTTTCTTGCCGTTGTATGCATGTAGTGGTAAAAGAAAGAAGACGTATGCTGAAATGAGAGAAAATGGTAGGCTACTCAAACAGTGAAAAGAGAAAGGTCAGAGAGATGGAGGGCGGGGGTGGGAGGTGAGCAGAATACAGAAGGAAACACAATAGAAAAAACAACAAGAAACAGTCAAAAATAGTGACAGTTATCGACAAGATTACCTGACAGAGAGAGAGACGAGAGCAAGAGAAACGGATAGATAGATAGATAGATAGATAGATAGATAGATAGATAGATAGATAGATAGATAGATAGATAGATAGATA
>JBCAUA010438627.1:0-17710 GCA_038406235.1 Peronia verruculata | reverse complement strand
CCACTAATTGCGGGTTTTCACCTTCTGCAGGTGAGAGTAGAGGGTCTACTTGTATATTTCTCCCCCCCCCCCCCCGAAAGGATGATCTTCATTTCTACTGAAAAGTAAAGGATCTCAGAAAAAAATATTTAAAAAATCAATCTTTGTTGTATTATTCTTGTTTCGTTAACTGGAATCTGAGTTCAACTTTTGAGTCAAATACAAAATTGCCTGACTTTACGAGTGTACTTACTGCTGACATAAGAGACCAGTAATGAGAAATCTTTGTCAGCTTTTAATCAATGCTAAACTTATTCCCAATGTCTTGCATTGCACTAACTTCACTGATCGACACATTTATATTACAGTTTATTGAATCTGGACATAAATTGAACATGGTGCATGTGTGTTTGCGTATGAGTGTTTGAGAGTATTTTGATTTCGTCATTTGTTTGCTTGTTGATATGTTAAGGTTAGGCTACGGTCTTAATAAATCTTTGAACCTCCTAGAGGTGGTTATCCGGGTGTTGGTATGCAGACTGCTGTCTTTCAATCCTAGGAGTAGGTTGTAGGATTATTTGGGTTTCAAATTTGAGCAGGAAAAAAAACGAAACAAGACAAAAAACAAATCTTTGCGGTAACTTTCTAGTTTTTAATTGCCAATGGCTCAGTAACGGTCATAAAGTGTATACCGGCCCTTCGAAATAATTTATTCTCCTTTGTCCGAAAACGCCAGAGAGGGAACCGGTTTGCCAAAGAAAGAGCGGGTCAAAATTTTCCCCATTCTTCCGATAGAATTCGAACTCAAGACGCTTTCATCCATCGGCAGACGACTTATCGCTAGATCACGGTGCCTCCTGTCTAGTCTCCATTGGAGAGCCACTGTAGCAAGTTATATAACTTACGGAGTTTTATCTTGTCTGGCTCGAAACTCAACAAATGATAATAATATTTGCAAGACTAAAGTCAAACGGAGATAGGGTATCATGGTAGGCCGGTACATCCATGAGAACGCCCGTGGGGAACACTTTACATGGAATAATGACCTCTGACCCCCAGTGTCAGTGATTCACTACGCTATAATGAGCATTTCAGCGCAGAAGGTCAAGGCTCATGACACTGTCACAGGATGAGTTCTGGATTCTCGGCGTTGTCTGAGCAGCTAATGGCGACTCCAGGGAGGGGAAAGGGGGGGGGGCTCAGAGAGACGATAAGTTTCCAGAGACGTGGGTTTGTAGCGGCTGTGAATACAATTATGTCTGAACTAAGCATTTGTCATGGCCGAGTTTTTTAGCTTTCACACGCTCAACCTGACAATGTTGTGGTCGCTGTGGCTATTCTTGTTGTTGTTGTTGTTGTTGTCGTCGTTGTTGTTGTTGTTGTAACAATGACTACATGGTTGTAGTGGTAATAGTAAGGGTAACACACGTGGATGTAGTAATTATTTTAGTAGTAAGCTTAGTAGCTGTAGCAGCAACAACAGAGGCCGTACAAATAGCCTGAGATAGCAGTAGTAGTGGTGATAGAAGAAATAGCTTTATTATGTGGGCTAGCAGATAGTGGCCTTGCGATCGGGTCTTCGGACCCGGAATCAAGAGTGCCCAGCTCGAACCATGACTGGTCCCGATGTTTTGATCTTGGACAGACATTTTACACGCAGCTCGATGTAAATTCAGTGGATACCGTTTAATAGGTAGAGAGGGGGAAAAAAATAATAACTTTGCAGCGCATCAGGAGTCGATCGGCGCATTGTATAATGATTGTATATTTCCCAAGAGGATGAAAACGTCTCTGAATGTGTCCTTTGTGTCTGTAGGGATAAACGTCAATAGGGGAGTGGATTATGGAAACGTGTCAGATATAGTCATTGAATTAGGTCTGGTCATTATTATACTTGACTGATGCGACATTTTGGTGGTCGAAGTGAAGGTCACATAAAGGTCACGTGTCATGGTGTGGTTGTGTGGATGTGATCCTGGGCTAGGCCAGTGGTTGGGTGTGTGGTGGTTGTGGCGTGGGATAGATAATGGATGAAAGTGGTTGTAGTCGTGGTGGTGGTAGTGGGTTGTCGGGTGAAGTAGATGGTGATGATAATAATGTTAACGTAAATGACGGTGTTGAGAATAGGTAAGATAAGATAAGATAAACTTTTTTCTGTCCTCAAAAGGATGTTGTTGATGTTGCGTAAGGGTTTAACGACACATCAGCACGATTACGTCTCTATTGTGTCAAACAAGGTAAGATACGTTAACATGTCAGGAAGAAGAGAAGAAAGAAAGTCGGACAGATTCTGAAGACAGCAGCAAGGAGAGAGAGAAGAGATGTCTCCTCTGGGATGTCTTGGATGGCACTCTATGGGAGACACCCCACCGACGGCGGGTTTACACCGCCTGTGGGTGAGAGCAGAGAACCTCCTATAAACCCCGGGGCCCCACTGGAAGGGGAGGGGGGGGGGGGCTCAAAAGGAAATTCCATTCCCAGTTGATGAGATAGATAACATAATATTATAATTCTGTAAGACACGTTCACAGCAGACAAAAATATTATTTACAGCATTAGAACAAGGCCGAGTCAAGTAACATAGTGATGATGATGATGGTGGCGATGGATGCTGAATGTGGTAACAGTGGCTGTGAGATAATGTCAAAAAAGATGGCGATAGTTGTTGGTGACGGTGAAATTGATGGTAGCTGTGAGATGATGATGATGGTAATGATGATGGTGGTGTGTGATGGTGGCTGGTGATGATGATGAAGTTGATGACCGAAGAGGACAATGACCTCGTGCCATCGCTTACGTGGCATGACCAACCTGATGACACTGATGGTGAAAAACAGCGAAAAGTGGCGCATGAAAGGGAAAAATATGATCCATTTTATAAAGGTGAACATTTTCACACTGCCAGACCGAACTAGCATAAACTAGGACGAGAGAAAAACTCATGTCTGCTCGTGATGTTTGTTTGTTTGTTTAGGTTGGGATTTAATGTTACATCAGGACGCTGACGGCTATATTATATAATTGTGCCAAACACAGTGAGATACTTTTCACGTCCAGAACAAGAGAGGAAAGAGAGCGGGACAGAAGACAGGAGCAAGGAGAGAGAGAAGACGTGTCACTCCTGGAACGTCGAGGATGGCATTCTATGGGAGACATCCCACCGACGCTGGGCTGCCACCGCCTGCAGGTGGGAGCAAAGAACCTACTTATATACCCCGGGCACCCACGAGGAACCTGCTCGTGAACAAGTAATATCTGTGCTAATATGGTACAATGTAAGACCAGACAGTGAGGTCAGTTCTTCGCTGGCTGTCATGTAGCCACTGTTATGTAAATGAAACTGGGACATGTATAAAGGCGAAAAGGAGAACTACAAAAAGGGCAGAGAGCGGGGGAGGGGGCGTGGTCAAGGAATTAGACGTGCACCTTTAGATTGAATTGTCGAAATTTTGTTTCCTGCCAAGAAAAGGGAAAGATTCGAGTCTGTATTCTTTTCCCCAAGTGCCCAGCTGTCCCCTAGCTTCTTGGAAAAGGAAGCCCGACGTCAAGCTGTCTCGGACGTGAGAGAATTCATTTAAAAAAATATGTATAATAAAATACAAAATAACTTAGCAGTTGAAAATCGGATATAGAGTATGTGGAGGCTCAGCTGTCCCGACAAAATTTTCAAACACAAAACAAAACAAAAGACAAAGGAACTCCAAAATTTCCTTCTAAAAAAACTTTTCTGGTCATAATGGGCAACCTCTGAAAGCTGAGACAATCTTTTTCTGGGACTGAGGGGCTACAAAACCCTTAAAACAAACAAACAAACAAACAACGGGAAGGTAGAGTAGGTGGGATAAGGCCCCTCCCCCTCCCCCAAGCTATCGCTCTCAACCAAATCCACCGTTCATTCAACTATTGATTTATCCTTTATATATATATATTTATAAGCGGGGGGAGGTGGGGAGAAAAGGGATGGGGGAGGGTCTTAATCCTCACCTGTTCTGTTTCTCCTCCTACAACGGATTTACTACCCAAATACCTTAGTTCAGAGCGATGTGTCTTGGCAGTGAAAACATGAATTTGTCAAGAGTCAAGTTATAACTTTTGAATGACTGCATTAAAAAAGAAAATATTATTACTATTACCAATATTAATATTGTTATTATTCAAATGATTCCTCAAGAGTTTGTGGTGTCTGATTGTCATATAGTCTTCATGTCAGGCTATATAGAAGTTTAAATGTCAAGCTGACAAGTGACATGTGAAGTTTTGTCATGAGATTTTGACCAAAAGGATACAAAGCCAAATTTACGGGTGCTTTCTGCCTAATATGCTAATAGCGTAGATTAATGAAATTATAATGAACTCTGCACCACAGAGAATTAATTATTTACCACACTATAAAGAAAATACAAAACGACCACATGATAAACGTTGTAAGTGGCTTTCTGGTTGTTTTTATTATCAATCTGTATTGATCGGCGATATTGTCATATAAAATATAAATCTAATAGTTACAATTTGGTGACCATACGGCCTAATTCAGTGAAGTGAAAACAAAGAATCAATGATTGTATTTTACATATCCCCCCCCCCCCCCACACACGCGGAAGCCCGGGGTTGATAAATACTTTTTCTGCTCCCACCTGCAGGAGGTGTAAGCCCGCCAAGGGTGGGGTGTCTCCCAAGGAGTGCTGATCTCGGTATTCCAGGGGTGACATCTCTTCTCTCTCTCTCTCTTTCTCTCTCTCTCTCTCTCCTTGCTTCTGCCTTCTGTCCCACTCTTTTTCCTCTCTTCTTCTTGACGTGCAAACGTATCGTATTTGACACAATATAGCCGTAATCCTGCTGATGTGTCGTTAAACCCCAACACAAACAAACAAACAAACATAGTTATGTCCTACAGTGAATGAATTCCCGATACAATATTGGCCTACATGCTTGACTGATGTGTCATTATGGTAGTCACATGCTGACGTCAGGATCAATATTTAGTGTTTGTCTGATGTTTCTTTAGTTACAATTTACACAGGTCTAGTATTTCACAAACCACTTATCAGTTTCACCTAACATTTGTTCCATGGCATTAGCACATCGCTGGTTTTCGAAACCAACAAGTAAATGAACAAGCAAACAAAAAATGAAGATCTTTTGACACAAAACAAATACATCTACATCTTTTCAGTCTCCCATCCCCAACACAAACAGAGATCTGGCCAGTTAGTTTGACTTTCTCTATGATCAACACGAAATAAACACGAAATAAAGAATTCATTGATACAGAAAGCTGCCTAAATCTCCTGAAAATGATTGAGTGACGGACTACTGTATCTGTTTTATTGACAGGTCTAATCTATCCTTTGTCACATGAGATTAAACATGAAGCAGAGACAAACAGACATACAGACAGACAATTTGCAGATAGGCACACAGACTATCACACAGACGGACAGAAAGACAGTTTACAGACAGAGACAGAGAGCACCACACAAACAGACAGACAGACAGATCTTTGAATAGAACATCATGACTTAAGTCTAAGATCTAACATAGTTTACTGAGAGGAAATATGATTGAGGCGGAAAGATTTCAGGTCAAACTCAGCATAGACATCTGCAGACAGCGAACATCAGATTTATATAAAGGATCAGCCACGCTTTCAAATTATGAATTATAGAATTTGGTTAGGGGCTCTGTCAATGGTCTGTTCATTGCTCTCCGGCAAACATGTCCGAAGTAAGAACTGTTGTCACACATAATTGAAGATCAGAGTAGGCGTTTTGCCTCATTGAACGGCTGAATGAAGTTTTCTACCCGTGTGTTTACAGGCACAGTTCGAGTGTTTGATGAGCTCACAGACACACAGGGACACGAAGATTGCTGGGATGGAAGTTATTAAATAACTGCTTAGCCTCTATGCCTGTATCTAGCCCAGGTGTACTAATCCCACCCTCCTCTCCCCTCCACGGGCCTACCTTCTGTCTCCTCTTCTAACACACTACAATAATGTATCTCTTTCTTTCATCCTCACCCTTCCCCGATCCTCGCCCCCCTCCCCCCCCCCCCCCATCAGACACACACAGACCGCACATCTTCTCCTGGGAATCTATATCTGTCTCTGCCAGCTCGTTCTTCCTCTTCTTCTTCTTTTTCTTCTTCTTCTTCTTTTTTTCTTATAAATATTCTTCATCGGTGTGGTTCCGTTTTCTCTTCTTTCTTCCTTCTCTCTTACATATTTCTCACCAATTTTTCTTCCAGCCATTCTGCCTTTTTCGTTCCCCCCCCCCCCAACTGCTCACCTTTACCCCATTATCCTTTTCACCCATCCAATGTTGCGTTCTTTCTATCTTTTTTTTTTTAATGTTCACTTTTCTTCTTTCCTTCTCTTTTCTTCCAAACTTTTTATTTTTCTACCTATCCCCACCTCATTTCGCTCTCAGGCTCTCTTTCCTTCTCACTCCCTCCCACTCTCTCTCTCTCTCTCTCTCTCTCTCTCTCTCTCTCTCTGAGCCAATATTCGCCTGTTTACTTGTCTGTAAGTCTGTCTGTTCGTCCATCTGTTCTCCTGCCTCTCTTTTCCTTTCTCTCTTTCCCTCCTTGTCTCTAATTCTTTCTGCTCCTCTTCTTTTCTTTCACTTTCTCTCTCTCTCTTTCTGTTTCTCTGATGGCCCGGTCTCCTCCACTCTTCCCCCCTCCCTCACCCACCAAACACAGACGTTTTTCAGCTATCGCTTCCACAGAATTCTACCTGCCCCAAAGACAAACTATCTCCATTTTGGGAGATTTGGAGATACATATGTCATGTGAAAAAGGGATAGTAAATCTACTGTATGTTGCTGTCATTTCATCTATCCCTTGCCCAAACAGGTAAATTTTGCAAGTCATTTTGTCCTGTCTCCTATGTACAAAAACAGTTGTTAAACACAACTCATCAATTTTCTCAAAATATGAAAAATGGAGATAGGACAACAGAGAACTAAGCTAACGATTGTGTCTATCATTTTGTTCACATATCTTATCACTGATTTGTTCCCACCAGCGAACGGCTGGAAATCTCCGTCTATTTTTAGTAGGGGGTACAAACACTGCAAACCGTTCACTGCAATTGACATAGACAAATTATTTCAAAACTGCACTGAACCGGTGACAATTTGTTGTTGGATCTCCTGATGGAGCGGTAACAAATATTAGTGAGTGTTCTATTTTAAGCACGGGGTACAAACACTTCGACGGGTTTTTCCAAGTTTTTGTGTAGTCGTATATGAGCTATTCCACTCACACCTACCCACGCTTGCTCGTTACCCGTGGGATCAGTGTGGCCGTGTGGTTAGGCATCTGCTATTCGGTGAAAAATTCACAACATGGACGTCGTCGGTGAGAATTTCGGATCAAATGTCATCTGATCTATTGAAGAGGAAAGCCCGACGTTTAGTCTTCGCGGATCAGGACGAAAATATTTCAGAGGTCCCGTGCGTACGTCACACAGGTTAAAGAACCCTTGACAGTTAAAAATCGGATGCAGAGTGGGCGGGGATGCCACTGTCAAGGCAAAATTTCGAAATTTTAAACGTCTACCTGTAAAAAATTACTCTCGCATAAAAAAGACAAAAGCTAATCTTACTATATTAGGACTGCAAGGTTATAATATGTCCCTTGTTGAGCTGCCTAACACGAGAGAGGTCAAGACACGCATCTGATCAGAGACGCTAGATGAACTTGTTCTCATAACTGTCAGATCGCCTGAAGACACACAGTGTAATTGCTTCTTAAGGAATTGAAAACATAAGTACCATAGCGCGACTATCGCTGACAGGTCTTCAGAAAGCTAGATTCATAGGGACCATAGTAGCGGATCTATGGGCAATATATCTATCACCATATTAAGAAAAAAAAAAAATATCGCACACTAAGATTAGAGTTAGTGTTTGAGAGGAGATCAGGGTAAGGGTTAGGATCAGGCCTAGCGTAAGAGTCAGGCTTGTGGCTTGAGTTATGGGTTAGAGCTAGGGTTAAGTTTAAGTAGCTGGTATGGTGCCTCCTCGCCCCCGAATGGACACTATATTTTCTGTCCATGCTCAGCCACATTCAGTTTTATTTAATTGTTATCAGGAAACTTAAAAATAACTATAATAAGGAGTATTTATATAGCGCCTATCCCCGTAATTACAGGCTCTAAGCGCTCTACAATCTATTATTACCCCTACAGACCCATAGAAGATACCCATAAACGTTCTCAGCTTCCTGGGAAGCATACAAGGCGGCTGCCTGTTAGGCGCTCAGATCCTTATCAATCTAACAATATCGATCACTGTTTATAGTCTGATACCCATTTAAACCTGGGTGAAGTCAGGAAATGTGTGTAAATTGCCTTTCCCAAGGATCAAATGTCGGAACCTGTCAGGATTCGAACCCGGAACTTCAGATCCTGAGGCCGACGCCCCACAGTTTCGTTGGCAATCTGTCCCTTTCAGCAGCTTCTGGCAGCTTTGCTAAATTGGGATGTCAAGTGTCTTTTGTTTGTACTTGTTTTTCTCTCCGATCTTCCCCACCAACCACTGGGACAGTCAAACGCTAAAAACTCCCCACTTTTATCTTCCTTGTGTGTTATCGGCGTGGTTTGTCAGGTAGGAAAGATAACTGTTTGTAAGACACAGCCAGATAAACATATTATGTGTGTCTCTGCGACACGACATACCCAGACTCTGATAACCTTCTGTTGACGTGTGACGTGTGTATGTATATTCCGACCCACAACCTGGATATGCTGTTGATTTACAAATAAAATTTGGCAAGAATTTTATATCATTTTATCCTATTCATCTTATTTATAGTTTCTGTTTACTTTACTAGCAGAGAACCCAAGGCCTACGTGAGGGATTTTAGAAATAAATATTATAAAGTTATGAAAGATGCGTAAATTGTCCACGATTCAAAGTATATGACAGGCTTGCACATTTTGATGATTAAAATGATTGTTTTGTCTTGCCTGTCCTTGTTTAGGTATTTAATTTGATTTCATTTGGCCATTTCTTAACTTTTATTTTCAACGACAACCCCAGATATCGTGACTGTTCCCCTGTTAGTGTTAGCTGGAGGAGCAGGGGTGTGTATCTGTCTTTACATTTGGCATTAGGTACTCAATGGCCCCTGGCTTCCTGTGGATAGGGAAGCCCGACGTCTAGCCTTCTCGGATAAGGGCGAATATATTTCGGAGGTCCCGTTTGTAGGCTGCCTTACGCACAAAAAAAACCCTTGGCAATTTAAAATCGATGGAAGATTAGGTTGAGTGCCGCTGGCCTGGCAAAATTTCCAAATTCCAAATATCTATCCACATAATTTCCCAGCAAAAATTGGCAACTTCTAAAAGTCGAGATAATGCTACTTTCTTAGGATTCATTTTGGAAGAAAAACAAACAGGCGTTAAGTATGCAGACACCACTCTGACAACCCCCCCCCCCTTCTCTCTCCCGGGACCAGGGTATAGTTCTCTGCTCCCACCTGCAGGCGGTCTGACGTCTCCCATGAAATACCATCCTCGGTGTTGCAGGAGTGGCATCTCTTCTCTCTCTCCTTACTCCTCTCTTCTGTCCCGCTCTCTTTCCTCTCTTCTTCTTGATGTGTAAACGTATCTTACCATGTTTGGCACGATATAGCCGTAATCGTCCTGATGTGCCGTTAAACCCTAACACAAACAAACAAACAAATAAACAAACAAACACTGTCGAGCATGTTTTGACCTTGCCAAGTTGGTGTTCTTCCCATATTAGATGCTTCCCGTCATGCCCCGGTAGAGCAAAATTGTGAATGGAATCATACATGCGAAACGTCTCGAGGCGAGAAGAAGAATGGACCTCTAGTTTTTAATTTTTTAAAAAAATCATTACACCATAACAACACCGGTTTTGGACGGGATTCCCTAAGTGTCACATCTCCATGTTTCAGAGATGTCTCAGACTAAATCTTAGCTAAATCTGTCCTGAAATGAAGTCGTGAGAGCGCAGTCAGAAAGGTTTTTGTTTGTTTTGTGTTGGGATTTAAGGGCACATCAGCACGATTACCGTTAATTTATGCCTAGCACGGCGTGTTACCTTTACGAAATAAAAAGGAAGTATATAGTTGGACGATGAAAGATTCTAAGGACACACAAAATGACATGTCATGTGTGCTTCTATTTGAATAAAGATTTCATCTTTTCAACGTTACTTTTTTTTTTTCCATGGTTATTTTACAGAGTAGGCCTATAGGCTACAGAGATTATATTTTTCGTGTCACAGTATTGATAGATCTCTGAGAGCCAGGTATCGTCAGCCAGTACAAGCGGCAGGTTTTGTTGGCTGGAATGTTTTCCTTGCTTTAACACTAACATTCCAAACTCACTGGGAAAACAGATCGAGCCCACAGTGATTACATGTAATTAATTATCTCATTGCCAAATGGGGAAATGTGTCTTGTTTACAATCAGCTCGTGAAGGAGTGCACGGCTTCTCAAAATAGCTGTCGTTATACATGCAGGGTCGCAGATTTGTTGATGTTGTCGTCGTGGACGTGGATCTAATTGTTGTCCTTACTGTTCCTTTTTTTTTTTTTTTTAATTTCATGGGGAAAACAGAAGGTTGAATGGGGTGGGAGGGGAAAGGGAGGGAGGATCTTTGTAGGTGATTTCTTCCAGAAATGCGGTCAAATGACCAAAAGAAGAAAGGATTTGCTTTGACTGCTCCATGCTCAATCGGTCACAGTGACCAGTTTGTCTGTCTCGCACTGGGAGGCGTCACGTGACAGCGTTACACGATTCCTTTGTTTACATTGTGGAATAGGCTTCCATATTATAATTATTATGACCGGGAATCATTGCTTATCTAGACGTCCCTATGGGATTATGGGCTTGTTTGGGTGGATATATTTGAAAGCTCATCATCCGCCAAGAACTCTTTGCTAAGAGCACAGCACTGCACACAAATCAGCGTGTGAGCAACAATCCCTCGGCCATGTGACTGACCTCGATACTTTTTCATACCCATACAGCACGAGATACGCTCTCAAACACAGCAGGTTACTGTAATGACTACAGTACGGTAAGCCTGAATCAAAGGGGCCTAAGGGAAGATCCATTCTCTATCCTTCAAACCAACGTACAGGCGACAGAAGGTCAAACAATGCGAGATGAGTCCACAATTCAAATTTACCGTGACAGATTATCACCTTGGTCTTCTCTTCACAGGTGGGAGGGAAAAAGGAAGCCAGGCTGAAATATGTCAGTCAAAGCCCCAACTATCCTCGTTGCCCAAGCCCAGATGATAGCACTATGTGCAGATAATATGTAATAAAGCATAAAATTGCCAGCCTCTGAGACTTATTGCAGTCGTGCACATCGGCTACATCAGAACTGAAGCAATTACCCTCTTTCATCGCTGAGGAGGGGGGGGGGGAAGAAAGCACAGACATAAACAGTTAAAATAATTTCTCAATCAAAAGTTCATCAACGGCAACATAAAGTGTGGCTTGAACGGGGACAAGAAGCCAAGCTAGAGCTATCAGACCACAAGTACCGAGTGTGTGAAGGTGCGAGGGCGGCGTATCTGGCACTCAGTGATAAGTTGTACAGTTCACAGAGCGAGATCTGCCCTCGACACTTCACTTTTTTCTTACGTCATCTAACAGCTCTTGGTCTTTATCAGATTGTACACTCAGGGGCGTCGCTACGAGAATGTGGGGCAGGTTATGCTCAGGGGCGGAGATGGTTGGAAAAATAAGAAATCACGAAATCCATTTCATTATCGACCGTTACAAAACCGGGCTGGCAAACAAAATCTTAATTCACACAACATCACTGAGTTAAATATCTCACAACCTGATGCCAGTTGGGACGGTCATCTTGATATGGGGAGTGGATCTACATCTGGAACTCGGTTTATTTTGGTGTGTTTTGTTACGCATCCTGTCATATTTGAAAACTTAGCCTTGTGCTGTTTATTCCGTAATTGTCCGACTAAAAGAAGTAAATAAATAAATAATTAAATAATCATGTCAAAACTCTAGTTTTACCGATATCCAGACACACACGGACGGGGTGAAATCACAAACTCCAGGACTTTCAGAACTTGAACGTGATCAATTTGTATATTTTGCATCCCCAGTCATCCGGGGAGATTTGAATGCTTTGCCTAAATATCTAAATAACTACAACTTGTACACCGCACAGCAGCGGCAGAGAACAAAGCAGTCTGAATTTTGTTGTTGAAGCTGAGTGCTCTCCCTCTCTCCTTTACTTCTCTCACCCCGCCCCCCCCCCCTACCCACCCTACCCTTGCCGCTGTCTAGTCGCTGCCTTGTCTAGAACATTAACCGTAATAAGTGTGTGCAATAATGTACGTGCCTCGCCTGCTCACTCTCACTGCTCACCTTTGCTGGCCCTCACCTCTTCGCTCTTCTTTTTTAGTTGGCTTAGATGTGGCGGGTAAAAAAAAAAAAGAAGTTTTTGAGTTTTTCAATCTTAGGGAATTGGGGAGGGAAAGGGGTGGGGGTGGAGCCAGGAAACAGGAAGGAGAGGAAAGACAGAGCAGTTGAATGAGTGAGGGAGAAGAAAACAGATATGCAGGGGAGGAGTCGGAGGACAGGAGTCATACACGACATAGTTCTTCTCTCTCTCTCTCTTTTCTTTTTTTTTTTAGGCTAGAAACATGGACTTGAGCAAGTAGATTGCAAAAAAAAGTGAGCAATTTCTGACAGAGGACAGAAACAACACGAGAAAGAGAAACTCAGGCAATGATAAACGAAACAACTGACACATTAAATTTGATGGCCTTGTGTGAAAGGAAGTTTGCAGTTTCTGAGAAAGTAAAAGTTACATGAAAAAAAAAAAATAATAATAAAATAGAATTTAAAAAAACCGTAAGACTGAGGAAAGGGAATTTCGAAATATGCACAGATCAGATCTTTGTCAGACTGAGGGTGCAGATCTTGAGGTGAAAGAGTAGTGTTCTCTTCATCGAGAGCTTGAGGGCAGAAGGGCACAAAATGGTGAGGATGGGGTTGAGAGAGAGCGAGAGAGATATTTTTTTTTTTTGTTGTTTGTTTTGTTTTGTTTTTGCAATTTGTTGCTGTTTCTTGTTGTTGTTGTTTTTTTTGTTGTTGTTGTTTTTTGGTTTACGTAAGGATGTGTTTGTTCCTCTGCTGTCTTTTGTTCAGAGTTGATAGTCTGTTTGTTTATTTGTTGTCGCTGCTGCTGATTTAACTCTGATGATCTGATCCTGTTCTCTTGCCACCACGATTACAAATTGCTCTCTCCATCTCTCTTGCTCCCCCCCCCCCTCTCTCTCTCTCTCTCTCGCTAATACAGACCCTCTCACTTACATACTCGATCTCTTTCACCCTCCCTCCTCCTCTCGTGTCAGGCTTCTTTATCCCTCTTCCTCTTTCTCCACTCTTTCTCCTCTCTTTCTCCAAACTTTTCCACCCAGTTTCTTTCTCTCAGATCGGCACATCACACATGCAGGCACACATAAAATTAAAACTCAATCAATCCTATCTGACAGTCCTGTGCATGTATGAACAACTGGAGCAGTTCCCGAAAGGAGACAGACCAAAAGCAAGTAAAAATGAATGTAGACTTTGAAAGGTAAGTTTCAGTAATGCCTGCCTTCAATTTCATTCCGACCGATCCTTGACAATGCACAAAGCTACAAAAAAACGAACCGTTCCTTCACGGACAGATCAAACAAACACACCTCGCACCAATGCGCACTCAGGCCAAACAGTGAAGTGTTGCTATTTCAGATCGTGCCGCTCCAAGAGCAACTCCCGCCCCCTCCCTCCCCCCCCCCCCCCCCAAACCCCTCTTAGGCAGATACAAATAACAGCAACGTCATTTTAAACAAGGGATTGAGGTTCAGGTTTGATGTTAGGAGTTCAAATTGTCATTGTCATCTAATGTGTGAATCTTTTCCTTCAGATTTTATCACTAAACCTGTTCCATGTGAAAGGCGATGTCTACGATCTCCTGGCAACGGTCCCCTTCTTCTCATCAGCACAGGTCATGTTACCTGGACAAAGGAATCCTGTCTTCTCTGGCTCAGTAAATGTAAATATTTATAGGCCTAGTCTTTATGTCCTATTCCTGAATTGTGTGTGTGTGTGTGAGCGTGTGTGTGTGTGTGTATGTGTGTGTGTGTTGTGTGTGTGTGTGTTGGGGGGCGGGGGTTAGGAGGGTGGAAGGGGATAAGTACTTTGAACAATAAGCTGATCGCCTTTCTCAGTGCACATACTAATATGTATTGCTACAAATATGCTACACATTAACATAAGCTTGATTATAGTAGGTCTCAGCAGCTCGACACGAAGGGCTATCCCTCTCACGTTTTACTCACTCAAAATAAAGCCAAAAACTCAGTCAGTTACTTTGTTTTGGTATCGCCTGTCTTTGGCCTGAGCTGATGTTAGGGAATAAAAAAGAAGAAAACAACAACAACAACACATAAACAAAGAGAGAACGGACTGACATTTGGTCAGCAGAAAACACGAGACTGCTACAAGCGTGGGTTAAATACACCAACACAAAAGACAACAACTGGAGATGTAACCACCTCATTTCCAATCATCCAGTGTATAAAGCACACCGAAATTCGCCAGTGATTTGAAAATAGACTGGAAAAGTCAGCAAGACAGTATGCAGCTCCGTAAGTTATTCATAGTCTCCTTCTTTTCTTCACCTATGCAAAAATGTGCTGTCATCTGCAGTTCGTTGAGTTAGTCTGGTACAATAATCATTGAGAGCCCTCAGCTCTGCCCTTGTCGTCGTCGCAGTTGTTGTTGTTGTTATTGTTGTTGTTGTTGATTTCATTTTGAAGAATGATTTTGTAGTCAATGTATCCCTATCCACAATTGGGTTCACATGACAGAACTGGGAACAGCGCAAACAAAACATTGAGGGTCGGGTTTGTGTGGCAGGAAATGTAATCTTCTAGTGGTCAGCACAGACATTTTGTGCTGTAGACCAGTGGTTCCCAACCCCTGGGCTGCGGACCTGTACCGATCCGTGGATCACTTTGGTACCGGGCCGCACAAGAGATAGTTCATTATTTCCGTTGTGTTACTTGCCACGGGAATCACGGTGACAGAAATCTACTTTAATTCAAGATATGCAGTGTTTTAACCCTTAAAGGACCACTCAGGTATATTTCCACCACAGGTCACTCTATGAAAAGTCCCGATCGTGTGTATTTCTCTCCCCAGACTATGCTTTGTTTATCTTGGTTTCGAAACTAAGGAAGCGGAAGTAGAGCCGTTTACATTATACAAATGTGTTTTTTTCTGACATGACCTAAAATTAAGTAATTTTCCAAAACATGACTAGTCCTGAGGGAATAATAGTGCTCCGCATAGCTGGTCCTTTAAGGGTTAACACACGTACAGATACCCGTAGACACACAGTTAGCAGCCCGGTGAAAACATAGTTACACTCCGCCAAGTGGGTAAACTATCTATGCCTCCTCCCCCCCCCCCCTTCCCCGAAGCGGTAAAATTGTCAAACGTTGAACGGTCCGCGGGGACAAAAAGGTTGAGGGCCACTGCTGTAGATTGCTTGTCTGTGTCTCAGCAAGAGTGTCCATAATCGAGACAGTCCAACCAAGATTGCATGCCGAGTTTAAAAGTAGAAAAAGTACTAAGGACAGTGACATTTATCTATTATAATGATAACGAACGAATCATTTGATTTGTGTAATCATTCTGAATACATCTGTCAAATATTTTTACAAGCTGAGGATTTTGTTTCCTGAACTAAGAATTGATTTGTTATAATTATGTGGCTATGTTCAGAGTTAGATTTCGCTTAATGTTTGCCAAAGCTATTGAAAACTTTTTAAAACTCATGGTTGGATTGTATCCATTATGAAACATTGTCCTGGTCAGGATTGCACCAGATCTAGAGATCTAGACTAGTAATTACTGCAATGTCATCATTGATTAAAGTTTGCTTTATGAGGATAGTGATTGTAATGCTGAAAAGATTATGTTCCGATTATAAATTAAAGACTATAAGTATAAGAACTATAGAGATTGTTTACCCTTTTGGGGAGGGGAGGGGAGGAGTGAGATACAAGCCATCATTTGTTAGAGCAGCAATTGAAACGTCGTAAGTAAAATCCATGAATCGAGATCTTAATAACTTCTCCCAGACTCAGTGCTCATGCCAATCGACCGTTTGTTATAGACAACTGAATTCTCAGAGATAAAAGTAGACAGTAATAAAGATAAATCAATAAATCTGTGATCTGCACATGCTACCGTAACCAATGGCCGATATATAAAACAATAATCTTTTTTTGCCCTGAAGAGGAATCAACGGGAGATGAACATCAGGGACGAGTGACCAATTCCGGACCAACGGACCAAACATGTTATTGCGCGAGCCGACTCACACTGTAACCCTACGCGCTCTACATGTTAGCGTTAGGGTGGACTTGCCCTGGTCGAGGGTCCCAGCAGGTTAAGCCAGCGGCGTTGTTCTATTAATAGGAAAAGTAGTGCCGGACCACTGGTCCGGGATTGTTCACTCGTCCCAAAAATCCTGGAACCCCGCAGATTCTTGTCCGGCTTGAGCACAGTATTGTTTCATACTTCGTTACCAGTATGCAGTCAAGGTTGTTTTGTGTTAAATGTTTGTTTCTGAAAGTGGTGAAGGTGGCAGTGGTGTTGGCCTTATGGGGATCTGATAGTTAAGATATTTGTCAACTGATGATGATAGTGTTAACAAAAGTTAGAGTGCACTGTGTTTAACGTCGTCATCCCCAAGGACAATAAAAATAAATAAACAAATAAATAAAAGTTATCAACCTCAATTGTTGCAATTTCTTCTGACCACTATAAATCAGCTGTAACGCCACATATCAAATCTATTGATAAGTCGTTGAACCCTGATGGAGATAATCGTGAAAAACGTCGGCGACGTCGATTTTTGTGATTATCAGATTTTGATTTCAAATTGTCAACTCGAAAATCTTCTAAAAGTAGAATTTTAATTCTTTTTTTATTATATATTTATTTATTTTGTAATTGGATTTTTTGTCTTTCTCAATATCCTTTATATATACAGTAAATTTCCTAGTATTCATCTGTTTCTCTCCTTTGCCTGGAAGAAGAGCGACTATTTGGTCTCCAGATTGTTTCGTTTAATGTATCGCCGTTTTGTTTTAAGGCGTTTTAAGATTTTTTTTTTTCTTTTTATGTTTTGTTTTTGTAAGTTGTCTCGACAATTTGGCGCTCAACTTTATCAATTTTGAAGGCATCATTTTAATAGAAAATTGATTGTTTATTTGTGCCTACTGACTTAATTATACTTTTTATAGTCTACGATAGTCAGACATGTCTGACCTACATATTAGCATTAGGGTGGATTTGCGCTGATCGAGGGTCTCATACATGTTAGCGTTAGGGAGGACCGTCACCCGCTTGTCTGACCTACATGTTAGCTTTTTTTTATGTGGACTTGCGCTGGTCGAGGGTCCCAGCAGGTTAATCCAGCGGGGTTGTTCTATTATTTGGTAATAGAATATATAGGCCTATATAAAAGTGGGGGTGGAAACAAACGAAAAAGCGCCGCGTTTTGTTTGTTTATTTGACTGGTTCAGTGATTTGAGTTAAGGGGGCAGGGGGACGCGTCCTGGAGGTGATTTTTTTTTATTACTAGAGTTAGGTTATTTTAACCTTTTCTATCGTATTCAGCATGTTCAAATTAGAGGAAAACAGT
>JBCAUA010438516.1:0-17710 GCA_038406235.1 Peronia verruculata | reverse complement strand
GGCAACTATTGCTACCACCCTATCTCCTAGAGCTGCATTAGGACTGATGTAAAATCAAGGAATTTGGGGAATATCTTAACTAGTTACTGTAAGATAGATTTTGAAAAATATCTATAAAGTCACACAAAAAATCCAAGATGGCCGCCATCTTCTCCGCAGTGATTTTTCGGAAACTGAAAAATTTACCCTTCCACATTCATTTCACAAGTAGGGGTACATATCTAACCATACAGATAGGTTTTAACATCATTATTTTAAAAAAGTTGGTCTCAGGGTAGCATCCTGCCTTAATTAAGTTAGAAGACAAAGCTTACGTGTCTCATTGTATCAAAAATTGGCGATTCGCTCAAAATAGGCTAGATCTATGTCCATGCATTACAACCGAAATAATTTACAGTATTTCGATCTATAATTGTCCGTTCTACAAGATGCTGAATAAATGAGCGTCATAATGATGAAACAAATGTGAGAATACTAAAACGGCATATATGTATGATAAGCACAAAAAATCACAACTAATGTAAAGTGTGGGCGTAAACTGTAAACAAAACCAGCCCATAATAACACTACTGTATTCAAAATGAAAAGATTTTAAAAGGCTCCGCATAGCACAGGCGGCCAAAGTTGTTGTAAGTATCAAATGAAACAGTGCTTGAAAGAAAGACTGAAAATCTAAAGACATGCTAATGACACACATGCTAGTCTAAATGATTTCGGTTATACTGCACGGACATAGATCTAGCCTATTTTGGGTGAATCTGCCAATTTGACACAATGAGACACGCATTTAACTTGACAGACGTACGCAGAGTGCAACAGTGGCCAACAGTCAGTCCATAGGTCGACTACGGATGTGCTATGCACTCCCTTCACACTTCATAGTATGTCGACCAGTTTGTTTTCCTAAAGCCTTTCAATCCTTCGAGAGGAGGATTATCTCGGCTTTTCTAGAAGTCGCAAATTTTTGCTAAGAAATTTAGTGGGTAGAAATTTGGAAATTTTGCCCCAAAAGCGGCACTCAGCCTAATCTTCCATCGATTTTCAACTGCCAAGGGTTTTTTAACCTGTAAGGTACACAAGGGACCTCCGAAATATATTCTCTCTTAACCGAGAAAGCTAGACATCTGGCTTCCCTACCCACAGGAAGCTAGGGGACCGTCACCGAAAAAAGTGTGAGTTTTCGATTTTCGTGTCCTGTCATCCCCTGATGCAGAAACCGCGAGTCGATCCCGGCCTGTTTTCTCCATGACCAAACGCCATACCCATTGAGCGACTGTGTCCCTGACCAGTCGACAGTGAATGTGCGATGCGTTCATAGCGGACAGGTCGACTGCAAATGCGTGATGCTTTCACACTTCCTTCCATGGTCCAGTCAGTCCCTGATTTGGAGTGCTGAAGATCTGTTCAAATTGGGCTTTTTTTTGTGCAGCCTGCTGGGGAAAATTTAATGGCATGTCTATGGCTGCAAATAAGCAAGAATGTCATAGTTTTGCTGTCAGTGTTTTTCTCCTTTACTTGTACTACCATCACAATTTTGTGAGAAATCTGGGATTTCAAGCATGTTTCCAGGTGACCTGGATTTTGTTGGAAATCCTGCGGGAAGTTTGGCAATCCTGCACTTATGTTTCTTGTTTTCTTAATGAAATAAAGACATTGACAGGCTTTTTATTGAACGTGTATTTCTTTTACTTTTTGAGAAAACATTAACTCAATGAATAAAAATGCAAATATTGCACATAATAGATATAAAGCATTTTCACAAATTTATATAAACATAATCATCAGTGAAACTTAAATTCCATCAAAGCAAAGTTTGGAGTGATTTGGTGTGATAGTTTACTTAAAAAAAAAAAAAAAGAAAAAAATAGATTTTTACAAAAGGCTCATAGACCAAGCTCCTAGGTAGAGACCACTTTAATCTTCATCTATGCAAATGAAAAAAAGGAAAGCTGAAAAGTAAACTACTACTGCTGAAGTTTGTGCATGCATAAATACAGGTCATTTCTTGGACTGGTATGTGAATAACTACTGACAGTATTGAGAAAAGAAATTTCATAAGCAAGACTTTTTCTCTTTTCTCATTGAGATATTTGAAAAAAAAATTATCATTATTTTTTTTTATTTTACATAAATACTGCCACTGTCACACGATTTAAAGTGTGGAACACTTCTCTTATTATCTAAAACCTAGGCTGTGTTCGTATGAATGGAAATTTGTATATTTCTGGCAGTCCTTTGTGAGACTGGGAAGCAAAAGTTCCTGTCCACGAGAAAGGTGATAGTCCAGTGCCAAGTGTTGGGCCACTGATAACATCTGCCTCAAAAGCTTTAGCCATCATTAAATCTGCCACCTAGAAAAAAAACAAAATAATAATTTCGATAAACAAAAGGTAGAAATGTCCAGGATGGATATAATTACATGTATTAGCACTGCTGATTGCTATCTGCATCTAGACCAAAATGGGATAAAAATAAAAAGGTCACTTCTCTATGGCCCACGTTAATTTTAAACTATTGACTAGTAGTTAGTACTACACATGGATTTAAGTCTGAAACAGAGGTGGCCATACATTAATAGATAACAAAAAAAAGAAAGAAAAAGACACATAACCCACTCTTTTTCATATCACTTATTTGAATACTTTTTTTGACAGACTATTGTTTTTCCCACTCCAATCAACACACAGTTCTGTCTTGATGTCAAAATTTGACATGTTGTATGTCTTTCTAAAATATGGACAGCTGAGGGGATCATCATTCTTTGTGATCACATTAAAATTTTAATTTTTGACAGTTATAAGGCAATATATGTTCATATATATATTGTACATGTATTTGGCACAAAACTGCACTAGAATTTGACGCCCAAATCTGAAAAAAAAAAAAAAAAAATTAAGCTAAATATGGTGGGCTACAATTCACGGCACCACTCTCTCCCTCTTACACAATTTCCCTGAATTCCCTTTGCTAACCTTTTGGCATACTAGTCATAGTGCTAATAATTTTTTTTGAGCGGAATTAGGAATAAGATACTTCAAGGTGTAGCGTATTTGTAACATTGTTAACGATTATATCCATGCTTTTTTTTTTTTATGTAGCACTGAATTATCAGGGATGGAAATTCTGATCAAGTGCGATGCAACTTTTGTGTTGAAATGTCAAAATGACTGATTTGTTTACACTGATGTAAAACCACTACCATTCTTGTTCCAAAGAAAAACGATAATGCAACCAAAAATCAACTCAAGTGATTTCAGTTTAACTTTTTAGAACTGTGACTTAGCATGAGGGCTATAGTACTGTGCAGAACACGCCCCCAAGCTTGTCAATCTGGATAGTCTCTGCTAGTAATCTGTGTTTGTTTTGCCTAGTGACTCCACCTCGGGTTCGGAGTGACACAATGCAAGCCAACATTGGACCCAATGTCTTTGTCTAATCCCTTCTTCACATTTATTTGCATCATGTAAGCTACACTCTAACGAAATCTGTGGGGAATGGAAATAATTTTGTATAGTCGCTATTTTGTTATATCGAAAGAGGCCAAATTGAAATAGAGATGCAGATTTAATTACCAAATTACCTCCCCTGATTGAAGAAACATGTGACTGATGTCTTAAGGTCACTGCATTTTCATTTTTGTTGCACTTGTTGTTGTAGGTGTGCATACATACAAAATGTGTTGCTATGTTGCTGTCATGTCATTTTGTTTGTTAGTTTTCTGCTTTTTTAAAAAATTCTTCAAGAATGTAGACAAAGTGGAGTTCGGAACTGCATACTTTCTGCAGTTATCTGACTTTTTCAGTAAACCTTCATCAACTTTATGAACCAGTGGCCTTTTGAACAGCAGCAATAAACCTGCTCTGTTATGTTTTAACATGTTTAGTTTCAATGAATTCGTCATTGGCTACCATCTTAGATCTAAAATAAGCTTTATGCTATGTACTATAGTAGTCAATTTGAAGCTCACAGTTTTCAAAATGAAACTGAAGGATACCTATCAACTTTTCAATAATGGCTTTCAAGAAACACTGACAAGCACAACTGGTTTGGCTGACCGAATGTCTTCAAAGTGTGGAAGTATGTATAGTGTAAGATTGAAAAAACAAGGGCCAATCCAATTTCTGATACAGTTTACGACTGAATCCTCTGATATTTGTTTTTAGGATTATCTCAGCTTTGAGAAAATGCCTATTTTTGCTGAGAAATTTTGTGGGTGGAAATTTGGAATTTGGAAATTTTGCCCAGACAGCGGTAATCAGCCTACACCATAGACTGGTATACTAGTCTGTGGCCTACACTTTCAATGATTTTGAACTGCCAAGGGTTCTTTAACCTGTAAGGTACACAAGGGACCTCCGAAATATATTTGCCATTATCCGAGAAGGCTAGATGTCAGGCTTCCCACCCACAAGATGCCAGGGGACCATTGAGTCACTGAAAAAAAAAAAGCAGGTGTTTCGATCTTCGTGTCCCTCCGTCCCTGGATGGAGGACCTGCGAGTCGTGCTAAACCCGTAACCTAACCAACGAGAGTTGTTTTCATACTCTGAAGCAGACGGCGTAACACAGAGCCACTGTGCCCGAATCCTCTGATACCATGGTTGTGCCGCTATAAATAACGACGAAATCATAATAAGCTTCATACATGAATGTAATACGTGACATGTCGACACCCTCTCAGGGTAGATTATATTCAAGTGTATCCCTGGACAGCTTCTGAGAATGTCTCATACTCATATGTATGCATGATCTATAATGTTTGTAAGCTTTAGAGAAGAACTGGTTTTTGTTTTGAAAATAGGTTTGTTTGTTGTTTGTCTGTTTTGAGGTTAAACTGCACATCACCATGATCACGGCTATATCGTGCCAGACACCATAAGATAAGTTCAGGACAGAAGACAGGAGCAAGGAGAGAGAGAAGAGATATCATCCCTGGAACATCGAGGATGACATCCTATGGGAGACATCCCACCGATAGTGGGCTTTCACTGTCTGCAGGTGCGAGCAAGGAACCTAAATGTACTTGTATGCCCCTGGGCCCCTGCGGAGGAGAAAAGGGGAGGTAATGTGAAATTTCACTATATGTCATTTCAAAATATTTCTAGAAAAATTGCCACAAAAGGAAGGTAGCACTGACACACAAATGTAACTTTTTTGACAAGATGCCAAACAACAAGTTGACCAGAGCTCATCAGGTTCCACTGATGAGGAGGAAACAGTTTTCAAAGATAGCCATTTCAATACATATATAGCCAAAATCCAAGACGGCAGTGTTGCTAACGAAGTGGCTATTCATCCGTACGTACAAAGATGGATACTGTTTTCCCTTCTGTATGATATGCTAGTCATGTGTATGTGTGAGATTCGCCGATCTCCGTTCCCTCCATTTAACTTATTCCCCCTGAGAAAAAGGAGTTTAAAAATATAGCATTCTAATCTATTTGAAAACTCCTTTTTCTCAGGGGGAATAAGTTAGCTGGATCTTGTATTTGAATAACTTTCAGCCGAATTCAAAAGTTCAGTTTTACATGCTTGCACTGTTGATTCGATGTATCGATTATAAACAGCCTCAAAATGTACACATTTTCTTGAACGAACAAAATAAAGAAAGGAAAATGTTAACCAAATAAGACAGAAAGAAAGAGTGAAACAGAGAGAAAAAGAGGGGGGGGGGGATATAAAGTCTAGAATCTAGCTGTCTAGATCCAGAACAAAACATTTGTAATACGTGTGTTTATAACTAATACATCGTTATTAATATTAAATGGTCTGCCGATCATGTGATCTTGTAATGCCAATAATGACACAGCAACTGATCAAAGGCAAAATGCGTTCTGGATCTGAATCTTGAAAAACTCACAGCATGAGAACACAGCTGATAGTGAAACATCACATAAACATTCAGTAGACGCAAAGTTAGACTGTGCCGTGAATGTAATAGGGTCTATTCTAAGACTGCCTGAGAATTCTAAAAATAGCTTACGTCTCCGTTTTTTTCAATGACAGAAATTGCAAACTCCCTATTGACTCATTGTCTCCTCTCAGTCTTTGTCTCATTCTCATTGCTGAAACTGTTGCAGTTGGATGCAAGATAAATAAAATTATATAGAGCATCAATTTACATGTACATGAAATATAGCTCTATAGTGTTAAATGCCCAAAGAACTTCAGGTTGGAGCAAAAGTTTCGTCATTTGCCTGTCTTATAATCGCAGTTAAAAGACATGAAGACCAACAACACGTTGTTTTTATGCACAAAGACTCAAGAGAGTCAATTTTTGTTCATTTGTCAATTTTTATCATTGAACAATGAGGTATTTCGAGATCGGTCACATGACCGAGGAAACATCACTCACATGTGACTTTGTTTACATGATGTGACAGGTCTGAGAGCTCATCATTGGTCATGATCTGTCTGCCATGCGCAGAGCAAGTAAACAAATCAGCGTGTGAGCGAAAATCCTCGGTCATGTGATTTTTCTCGAAATACCTCATTGATCTAACCTAGATTCTAGATCTAGAAAATCTCCTTCTATCTCTATGAAACTTGTTTGTGAGAACAAAATGTACAATTTTCTATAGCAACTTGATTTTGGGGCACCTTTAGCATATTTATTTCTCCAAGTCCTTCCGTGTCTAACCCTAGTTTTTGTTTCATCGTCTCTAAATTGGGCCTTTCGAACAGCCAACTAGAGAATGGCGGTATCCTGAAGGAAAATGGATGTCTGACATTTTCGAACAACTTCTATCCAGATCAGATTAAAATTTCTTGGGTTTTCAGCAATTTTTTCCATGAAAAAGCTTTAAAAAATTATGTAAACATCAACAAAACTACATAAAAGTGGTATCAATTGAAAATGTGTTTATGTCTCTTTATCGTGTGAAACTTTGAAGCTACAGAGTTGCATGGCCCAGAGGCGGTTAAAAAGAACAACCAATGTGGTACTTTTCGCCTGAACTCCATGCCGGAAACGCCATTTGGCCGACACCAAGAGTGATAGCGATTCGTCGATGTTTTTGCTGTGTTTTGTTCATCAAAATGGATACGAAAGCACGAGTGGGTAAGTTGGATCTGTTGTTTACTTTAGAATTTACATTGAAGCTGAAGAAATCTAAAGTTTTTAATTTCCAAAATTCAACCCATGTCCGATGATGTTCAGAAGATTATGCTCGATTCAAAAGCTTGGGTTAGACAAGGATCTCTTTAAGGCCTCAGCTATTTATTTCTGAAGTAAACTGACCATAAACAATAGGTGAAAACTTAGATACACTATTTAGAAATGTATCTGAGTGGACATAGGTCCATTTTCACGAGACTGGGCAATATATATCTAATATAGACTTAAGAATGGCAGCCCTTGAAGAATTTTGGATCTAGAATAATTTCGTCCCTTGATTTGAAGAATATTCTATAGTAACAATATTGTACATGTAACAGTATCTGTCTCATTTTATTTCAGTTGATGATGTCTATGTGGTCCTGCAGGTGAAGAGTATACACCTGATGATGATAGTCTCCTTTATTATATTTTCAAGTGCTAATAACGTATGTATTCAAAATATATGAATAGATTGGAGTTAAAACACATAGAGAAAACATAAGCTTTATAAAAATGCTTTCAAAACTCATGACAGATTTTCTATGAAACAAAAACTTTTTTTTGTCATTTTCCACAAATGGGCTTACTTAAGTCCAAGAATAGGTCAAGTTTTAAAAGGTAAAATGGTACTGTCATTACTTATATGTATGGAGCTTAACTTAAACTTTGTAATGGTGGTTTTGATACCTGTGTATCTTTCATCATTAAATTTTTATGATATACACTTTGCTAATCTTGTCAATTTTGGCAAAATTGGCCTTCGAGCAATGTTTAAGTTAATTCAATAAAACACCACCTTCCAATTATTCTGTAACTCTGAAAAAAAAAAAAATGAGTTTGTTGTCTGTACATAGATCTTTGAATTTCTTGAGTTTTGAGTTTTTCTGCCCCTAGCATTTTGAGATACATGTATGTTACTCCAAAAATGGCATTTTAGCTCATGGCGCTTTCAGGGTACAAAAACACATTTTTGAAATGGCGCAACTTTTGAACAAAAGATGATAGAGCCCTAAATTTGGTTTCAAAATGCTCAGAATTAAAAGTTACTTATAAAAATGCTATAGTAATGGATAACACTTCAGTTTGAAATTTCAGTTTTGATTTGCTACTTGCAGATCTCTTCTAGATCTGGAATAGTTTAAATCTCGATTCTAATCTAAATCTAGATGTCGATTTTCTGAATTTAATATTATCTAACTTGTACTGTGTAGAATCTAGCCAGGCAGAATCTGTTTAAGTGTAAGTACATGTATTAGAACTAGACTCTATCAAGAACTGAATCTAGATTATATTTCTCATAAATCAAGATCTGGATAAATAGATCTTGATTCTACCTTCTACTCCTAGATATAATTTATTCGAAGAGATCATATAGCATCTTACAGGCATGGGCTAGAGATAGATTAAATGATAGTAGTAGAAGCCTAGAAGCCATCTCTCTTCGCACACGTGACCTGTCTGTAGTTCTATTCTAGAGCTAATTAAATCTAAAGGTATTATTATTATCACCATTACTATTGTTCTTTTTTTTTTTACTAAACAGATTTTTTATATCAATGTCATCAGTTGTGCTTGTGAGTATCTTTGTGGATAGGTGCATGCGTCGAATGGGATGCAACACATATTACTGTTATTATGCATCGAAACTAAGGTAATATGATCTAAAAAGATCAAACTGAGCCACAGCAATAGCATAATGGCATTAAAGAGCAATGCTAACAGCATCAACAACAGAACTGCAGTTGTGACAAAAACACTCGCCATGAACACCATCACCAGAAGAGAACAGTATTAGCAGCAGCAAACAATAAGAACAACAGTGCTACAGGGCTCTAGCATTGCTGGTAAATCTTGCAGGTCTTTTACAATTAAATTTCACATCCCAATGTCCTTCTTCAGTCTGACCCTTTTGCCTCCATCTAATCCACCATCACTTCCGCCCCCTCTCCCACAATCCCCTCCAAACTACAAGTAAAAGAAAACCACATTATTACCATGTAAGAGCAACGCCTCAACAAAGAACACTTGAGGGCCATGATCTGTAAATCACTAGGGAACTCAGTATGCTTACGCTGTTTCGAAACAGCAAATGACAATTCTTGAAACTGAAACGTTATATGCAACATACAAGGTTTTGAACTTAACAATAAATTAGTTCTTCAGTATGATGCATCATCAATAACACACACTATTTTGTATAACAATTTCTAAACAAATAATATTGCCTGGCATTCGGCACGTCAAGGACCATCCACAAGACCTGAACATCCAAAAGTATGGAAACATGCATGCTCATGAGTTTCCACAAAGAAATATCCATTATTTCTTGCACAGATCTAAAGTTTTGTGTGAAAATAACACAAAATGGAGGAAGAGGGTCCCAATCCTGTTGCCACTTCGCCTGCAAAGAGAAAATATCCATTTTTAATGAATTGGAGCATGTGTATATTCTGTCAGAAGAAAGACACGCAAGAGCAGTCAGCATTTTCCAAGCGATGTTGTTCCAGATGATGCGAAGAAAGAACTCCAGGAGGTAGAAGAAAAGGAAAATGAGTTCATCAAGTTGTTCGTCACTGAAAGACTTCAAACTGAAACGAAAGGCATAATCTCTAGAATCCCTAAAGTTAATTTAAAAACATTCTCTGGAGCAAGAAACAAAGAAAAAGTTAAAAAGAAAGAAAGGTCAGTTTGAAAGCTGATAGGAATCTGTTCAAGTGACTGCTCGTTGCAGCTGAGAGTGGCAGAATAACAGATTTAAGGACCCTCTTGCAGCATGAATTATCAGTAGTGCTCATGTCCCTTGTTGCTAATGCTGATGGAATCATGAATATTACAGACAAGTAGGCTACATCCTAGGACAAATCATTGAAGGTAGTTCTGCACAGCCTTCTCTTCCAAAACTTCCACAACATGCTAAAACAGCAACAATAATTGATGATATAGCACTTATTCAAAGGACTGTTTACGCTTCAATCCTTCTCATTTGTGTACACTTGGGGACTATCCTAATATGGTAGGGCGAAATATCCTGAAGCATGTGGATGAATAGCACACAAGAGCAGACGTTGTGTTTGACCGCTACAACATTCAGTCAAGTCAGCAACATCCCAAAAGCGCACATGCAGTCTCAATTGTCCCTCTATTCGAAGAAAAATGGAGAATCATTCTGCACCACTGCCTCCACAGTGGAAATCATTTCTTGATCCAATGGAGAATAAAGCAGATCTCATCAATTTTCTGTTTATGTAGCTGGTACAGGCTGCCAGTGATCTTGTTGATAGGGAAGTAGCAACAGCAGGAGGGTTGGTTTACGAATGCAGCACAAGTACTTGTAAGCAGGAGGTAGCTGACATCAAGTATGATTTTCCACACAGCAGAGGCCATGAAACCTGGATATCAAAGCTCAGGTGGTCATTAGTTGAGATACTGATGTCCTCATCATGCTTACGCAATGAGCAAATAGGTGCAAAAGAGTTGTTGACGCATCCTGAAACGAAGCCCAAGACATGTTTACTACTGAAAACATGGCCAACCTGCCAGGTTTCCATGTGTTAACTGGCTGTCATACGACAAGTTCTTTTGCAGGATTTGGCAAGAAAAAGGCATAGAAAACGTGTGTCAATTACCCCTTATAAGTAGGTTCTCTGCTCCCACCTGCAGGTGGTGTAAGCCCATCATCGGTGGGGTATCTCCCATTGAGTGCCATCCTCGACATTCCAGGAGAGACATCTCTTCTCTCTTTCCTTGCTCCTGTCTTCTGGCCCATTTTCTTTCCTCTCTTCAAGTTCTTGACATGTTAACATATCTTACCGTGTCTGACACAATAATATAGCCGTAATCGTGCTGATGTGTCATTAAACTCCAACACAATACAATACAATAACCCTTTCTCTTGAGAAAGCTAGAGAGAGAGGTCAGATAAGAGAGGATGGCATATCTGACACAACCAGATTTGTGATTAAAATGTACGATCCTGTCTCAGATAAAACGAGTAACAATGAACTTCACCTAGCTTTGTTTTGGAGGAAAAACCCCAACACATCAAACATGCAGTTTTGTGTGGTATGGTGCTATGAAACCACCACCAGATGTACCATCAGTGTTGTAGTGTGGTTGGCAGAATGGTCCAGATGGTGGGTTACAATCATTATGAATAAGCAAAAGCCTCAATCCTGAAAGACAGGCCTGAATTGCTGACCTGCAATGCAGGATGAACATGAACCAATGCAGGATGAACATGTGCAGTGGCAGTATGGGTGCATGCAGTTCTGCAGCTGATCGGTGCCACGATATGACATGATAGGCTCTAAACGCGATAGTGGACCTGATGACTAGAGATGTGTGAGCACTCTCTCTCTCTCTCTCTGTCTCTCTCTGTTTTTATTGTGTCTACAGCAGTATTGTGTGCTCTCCCAGATATTTATTTTGAGGTGTTGTGTGAATGGATTATGAAAAGAATAAAGTCTGACCTGTAAAAGGAAGATTACAGTATATTGTTGTCCCGACGAAGATATAGCTGTACATGTAACTTTTTTTCTTATGGGCATAACACCATCACTGTATACTGTATGTGTGTGTCACAGCTAAAAACAAAACAAGATGGGTTAAATGAATAGTGTTTGTGTACAAAATTTGGTTATGATAATTATGCATCCTGAGAAAAATGGTAATTACAGTTGGATTTTGACTGTATAAGTCAATTAAATTACGAGTAAGATAAATTGATATTATGAACAACTTTCACAGTTCATATATATATGATAAAGCACTAAGACTTAGTGTTTTATTTTTTCTGCATTTTTGTTAAAAAGCAAGTTTTGACCCCCTTTGCACTCACTGACCCCACTCCTAAGTGAGGTCACCTCTAGGCTACTAAAATGTGATCAAGAGTTGATGTACTATCAATCATATAAAATAGGTGGTTGCTTTTAGATTTGATTGTATCACGAACTCTTTAAGATGAAGCCTTCTGCTCTGATATGTCTTGTCTGTACTGCATTTTGAGACAAAATAGTGATTACTGTTGAATTTCCACTATACAAATCAATTAAATTACGACTAAAATAAATTCATATCAATTGCAATGTTCATACATCTATGTTAATTACATGTATATGATAAAGCATTTCTTGTCTCAACTTTTGATGCATTTATTAATTTTCAATGTTTCGACCCCCTTTGTACTCACTGACCCCGTGAGTAACCGCAACAGCCCTAAGAAAGGTGACCACTACTTAAAATATGTTCAAGAGTCAATGTAATATCATATAAAACTGGCAGTTACTTTTAGATTTGATTATATCACGAACTACCTACAATGAAGCCTTCCGATATGTCACATTTGTACTGCATTTTGAGAAAAATGGTGATTGCTGTTGGATTTCAACTATATAAGTCAGTAAAATTGCTATAAAAATAAATTGCTATTAGTTACAATTTTCATAATTCATACATCTATTTCATATAAAATAAAGCACTTAGTTTTTAACTTTATTTTTTACTTGTTTTGACCCCCTTGTGCACTCACTGACCCCATGAGTGACCCCCCTCCACCCCAAAGAAAAGTGGCCTCTCTTAAAATGTGACCAAGAGTACTGACCCCATGAGTAACCCCCCACCCCTAAGAAAAGTGACCTCTACTTGAAATGTGACCAAGAAAGGATATACTACCATATAAAATCAGTGGTTGCTTTTAGATCTGATTATATCACAAACTTCCTAATGAAGCCTTTTCGAAGTTTACATCTGGATTAAGTCCGCTTAAATCGAATTTGCTGGGACCAACCTATTGGGTTCAATAAATGGGAGTTTGTCTTCCAGTTTTAATAAGTTGAGGGGATTCTCAAATGGCTAATGAGGCACTTTTTAATTATTTTATTACAGGATTATTTCCCTATCTAAAGAAATCGAACTTTGCTTTTATCTTAAATTCAAGCCCTCTGTTTAATTGGATTGCTAGCCCTAATAAGGGCTGCCTTGACAGCAGAAGTAATGCAAAGAAAAGCAGAAGTAGAATGGTGTTAGTTATAGCCCTGAAAAGAACTGTCGATGTGTAGGTTTTAGCCCTGAAAAGGACTGTTAATGCTTTAGTACTAAAAAGGCAGTTGTGTAGGTTTTATCCCTGAAAAAAAGTTTTAACTCTGAAAACAGTTAAAGGAAGCCATCACATCTAGTCTGTGAGGGTGTCTATAAGCGAATCAAATGCATATGAAAAAAAAACAAAACAAACTAGCACGGTGTAGAATCTGGCCTATCATGTCATGCATGGTGCAAGAACCAACATCATAACACTGGCCTATTACTATTATAGCATAACTTACACACTTCCTAATACACGTAACATGTTTACTGCTTTTACGTGTATACATATACTGTAGGCTCTGCCAGAGTGCTTGATCATCAATTGATTGTTTGGCAGTACTGGCCCTGGTACATTGTTTACATCCCTTCCCTGCTGATCACATGACCTACTTACACCATGCGCGCAGTGCTCACTTTTTAACCGTCTACTCCTTTCCCCCCATCCATGGCGCTGTCTCCTTTGTTCTCATCGGCATCTGTGTTGGTGGAAATCACATGGAGATAACAATCGCCAATATTTACCTTTGTGACGGAGCTGACCGGTTCGATTTAAAGAAACTCGTGGTGATGACTTCAAGTTGGACAAGAGGCATTTAATAGGCACAAAAAGGTAAAAAAATCTATTTTTTCATTTCTATTTGATTTATCAGAAATGGTTATCAGATTTCAGTTTGAGTGGATTTCACCATAGTATTAATCTAGACCTGCGCATCACCCACAAAGAGCACAGAGCTCTCTGTGGTGAGTTGCTGCTTGCCAATCTGAGTGCTCGGCGATAGTGCTTTGTTTTGTTTTTGATATGACCATTGACCCCACCCAGCACAATGTAGACCTACATCAGACCTCTGACTATGTGCTTCCTCAAATCCTTCCTCTAACTCCATCATTTTTTTGACACATATCACCTGAAACTAGTCATCGGCAGAAGAGCTTTACTTACATGTCAATTACATACTGGTGTCAAGTGACAATCCATAACCCTAGTGTAACTCCATGGACCAAGCCACATCATAAGAGGGATACTGACATTAGTGTTATAATAAACTGTAAGCTATCATCCCTCTGGCCACATGGATTTTGATCATCCTTAGATCACACGGGCCAGCGTTTGACTTCGAGTGGCTACAAAGAAATTGCACAACTGGTCAAATAATGGCACTGAATGAGAGCACAAGTGAGCTATCTGGCTTGTCGGTGAATAGATAAGTAGACTGCTTTAGCTTTCATGCATAATTACAGCTCACTCTCACCCTCAACAGTCTGATCGCTGGTCCATGCGAAACTTGTTGAGTGGGCATGAGGTCGGGAGCGTCTTGTTGTTATTCAGTGTGGAACAACAAAGTCTATTCAATATTCCCCTCCAGCACAATTACATTATTTACATGTACTTATGTTGGACTACAAACTAACAGGATACTTGATAGACCACGTGGTCTTTGATGTCTATTCTTCCTTTCTGTCTAACAGGAGTTCATCACTGAATAGTATGAGCTGTCTTATACTCTTATCAACTAATATTTCAACTGAATGTTGAAAGATTATGTACAATGAGCTGCAGTTATGCCTTTCATTTAATGATAGTTTGAAAAAATTGGGGTAGATAAATCGTTTTAAGTCTCAGCAAATCGCAAGATATATCACAGAGGAGCCAGGCCATAATATGTATAAATACCACTGTCGTACTACTGAGCAGCGAGTCACTCGTGGCATAAATTCCACAATTGCATATAGGTAAATATTTTTTATCATCAACTCCATGATCAGAATATCTGAGAAAAAGTATTGTTCTCAGTCTGAAGACAAAAGTTGAAACTTCTTTAAGATGTTGACCCAAGGCAAATACCACTACAGTGGTCTCGGGAGACAAAAAAAGCCGGCTCTTACGCATACGGGTTCTCAGGCAGATAGAAAAGTTATGCAATCCATCTGATCAAAGACAGTATTCACTACTATGATTAGTTGATCACTGGAGTTATAGATTTATCTAAGGCAAATAAGTACAGCCCTTTTCCCCTGCCCTGTGCGTGTTGTAATTATATCTAACAATTCCTGACTTTTCTTAGCATACAATTAAATTATACCAATAATCAACAATGCCCAGTGTTTCAATGTGGAGTGAGTTTTCACATAACGGTATTACTGTTGTATGAAAACATGATTTTGCATTGCCATCTTACAGATAATCACATGCGCCACGAGTGACTCAAGTGTTTACAGACTGACCAGAAAGGTAAAACAACTGACCAGTCAGGAGGTTAAACTTTACACTTCCTTATCCACAGAATGTGACAGAGCCAATCCAATCACAAGTGCTGTCACACGTGTTGTCAAACAAAGAAATGCTTACTGGTTGGTCCACAATGTGGTCTGCTTATGCAGTCATTACCTGTTCCTTCCCCCCCCCCCATTTTACTGGACATCTAGCACTGTGCATTTCTCTCAAGAGGAACTTATGATGTGAAATTACGCCATAAATACTTGAGTGTCTTGGCCCGACACTGGGCTCTTAAGCGGATTTTTCATTTGGGAGTGGGTTCTTTGAGGGATAAATTATAGAGAAAAAATTCCATTTCGCAGAAGAGGGGGCTTTTAGGTGGACCGGGTTCTTAGGCAGTGGGTTCTTAGGTGGAGACCACGGAACTAGTAGCTTAGAGTTAACATAAGCGCACTGGTGCCAAACCCAATCTGCCACAACTGGTGCCAGTCAATAATAGAACGCACACTTTCCCCACAACCAAAACAACATGCTTTGTGAGAAAACAACGCCACGAGTTGTGGATTTTAGGATAGCATAGTGTGGTAAAAATTTCGGCACCAGATTGGCAGCGATCGCCCTGATTCCCACAAAAATCTTTAAATCTGCATTTGTTCGAATTATTTTGTGTTGCTGTCATGATGTAATGTTAGAATAGTACTTAATAATGGGCATGGTTTTAAAGGTTGCAAAGAGAGCATGGTCTTGACCTATTGGCACAGTGAAGGCAAGGCAGAACTCAAAACAGGTAAATAGGAGAGAAACAGAGAGGGAGAACAAAGAAAGAGATAGTTTTGTGCTCTGCATTTTAGTTGCCTTTAAACCTTAAGTGAATCATTCGTCGTAGGAGTGCCGGCATTGATTTAAAAACAATAGAGACTATAAATCTATGCAATGGAACGAATGTGTGTAATCTAGATCTAGCCTTCATCTCGACTTGCTGTAGAGTGGAGATAAGAAAATAATGCGTGAATGTTAAATGTGATGACAATGTCACATGCAGAGAAAATATACACTGGAAAAATTGGCCAGACACAATGCGCACATCAGTAGGTCTACACAGATCAACAACAACAACAAAAAACCTCGGGGGGGGTTGGAGGTACTGTCTCATTCATGTCGTCAGGAGTGAGTGAATATCTGAGTGAGTGAGTGTGAGAGTGAATGAGTCTGAGAGTGAGGGAGTGAGTGAGTGAGGTAGTGAGTGGGTGAGTGAGTGAGTGAGGTAGTGAGTGAGTGAGTGGGTGAGTGAGTGAGTGAGTGAGTGAGTGAGTGAGTAAGTGAGTGAGTGAGTGATTGAGTGAGTGAGTGAGTGAGTGAATGTGTCAGTGATTGAGTGAGTGAGTGAGTGACTAAGTGAGTGAGTGAGTGAGTGAGTGAGTGAGTGAGTGAGTGAGTGAGTGAGTGAGCGAGTGAGTGAATGTGTCAGTGACTGAGTGAGTAAGTGAATGAGTGACAGAGCGAATGAATGAATGAGAGAGCGAATGGTAGAGTGAGTGTGGGAGTGAATGAATGAACGAGTGAGTGAAAGCATGTTCGATCTGCCTCGTTTTGTATTCCCTTCTCTCTCTCTGTCTTTCTCTCTCTCTCTCTCTCTCTCTCTGCACAAGAGCAAAGACTGATAGAATTTCACATCGAGTGAGGCATCAATTAATGTGTCACTACAGCTCTGGACATATGGCGCTTGTGCGTGACAGGACATGACAAAATGCGGCTAATGTCTCTGCCATCCGCAGTGCAAACACTCCATGACTCCCAGCAAGGCACTAGTGGACATCGTAGCACATAGAGAACCTATGTCAACATCCCAGCACATACACAATCTCTGTAGACGATATGGCACTCAGGGAAAATTATGGACGTGCATACAGCCCCTGTCAACCTCCTAGCACATGTGAAACCCCTGTGGATCTCATGTCACACATATTACCTATATGAACCTCCTACCACATACACAATCTCTGTTCACATGTTTGGAACTTCTAGCACACAACTATGGACCCTTTGTGCAACTTCTAGTCCACTCAGAATCTCGGTGGATCTCGTAGCATACATGGCCCTTCCCTGGACATCCAGCTAAAATTGAAACAACCTGTGGACATTTTAACACACAGAGAATCTATAACTGTCCTCTTCTCTCTCTCTCTCTCTCTCTATCTATCTATCTATCTATCTGTGGTGGTATAGTGGGCTAGCGATAAGGCCGTCGACTCGGGATCTGAAGTTCCGGGTTCGAATCCTGACTGGTCCCGACATTTTGTCCTTGGGAAAGGCAAT